>CM045898.1:47793518-47876018 GCA_025169545.1 Anguilla japonica
CGGGTTTGTGCTTAACCCCCAGTGTACAGCATGCGGGTTTGTGCTTAACCCCCAGTGTACAGCACGCGGCCATGTGCCTCACCCCCAGTGTACAGCACGCGGCCATGTGCCTCACCCCCAGTGTACAGCACGCTGCTTTGTGCCTCACCCCCAGTGTACAGCACGCTGCTTTGTGCCTCACCCCCAGTGTACAGCACGCGGCTTTGCGCCTCACCCCCAGTGTACAGCACGCGGCTTTGCGCCTCACCCCCAGTGTACAGCACGCGGCTTTGCGCCTCACCCCCAGTGTACAGCACGCGAGTTTGTGCCTCACCCCCAGTGTACAGCACGCGGCTTTGTGCCTCACCCCCAGTGTACAGCACGCGAGTTTGTGCCTCACCCCCAGTGTACAGCACGCGGCCGTGTGCCTCACCCCCAGTGTACAGCACGTGGGTTTGTGCCTCACCCCCAGTGTACAGCACGCTGCTTTGTGCCTCACCCCCAGTGTACAGCACGCGGGCATGTGCCTCACCCCCAGTGTACAGCACGCGGCTTTGTGCCTCACCCCCAGTGTCCAGCACGCAGGTTTGTGCCTCACCCCCAGTGTCCAGCACGCTGCTTTGTGCCTCACCCCCAGTGTACAGCACGCTGCTTTGTGCCTCACCCCCAGTGTACAGCACGCTGCCGTGTGCCTCACCCCCAGTGTACAGCACGCGAGTTTGTGCCTCACCCCCAGTGTACAGCACGCGGGCATGTGCCTCACCCCCAGTGTACAGCACGCGGCTTTGTGCCTCACCCCCAGTGTACAGCACGCGGCCGTGTGCCTCACCCCCAGTGTACAGCACGCGAGTTTGTGCCTCACCCCCAGTGTACAGCACGCGGCTTTGTGTTAAAGCAGGACGGCTAACTCAGTCAGCGCTGTGGCGCCCCCCCCCCGCGGTGTGACACTGCGTCTAAGAACACGGAAATCCACTCCGCCTCTCCTCCACAGCAACGCTGGCAGCTGCTGCTGCCACACAGAGGCCTCGCAAACCACATTACCGCTCACAATGGCTGCCTCCTGCGAGCCAATCAAAGGCCTTGCTATCCACTGCAAACCCGGTATGATTGGTTCAAATCAGTGAGTCGCTTATGACCTGTGGTGGCCCCACCCATTTGGTGTCCATGAGGCCAAAACTGTCCCTTTTCTACATACAGACTGAGCTTCCTTCCTGCAAGCCTCTGCAAAGAGGGGGAAAAACTGCAATCGAACACTGTTTCTGCCATAAACGGACCTGGACCTGAGAGACGGTCATCATTATCACCGTCATGAGGCCAAACTGGCGTCTGGTTTTCCTGCCCAGACTCCGGACTGACCAGTGATACCGCAGGTGAGGGAGAGTGTGTGAGAGCGACACAGGGCTCTTCACCACATCAGATTACATTAAATTACATTACAGGCATTGGCCGGAAGATTACATTCAGAAGCTAACATTCCCCCATCCAGCCAACCCCGAGGCACAGAGACTGCACTGGTAGCACTGTAAACAATCAGTACTGAGTGCTGTTTGCTAACCGGCAAAAGAGTTATCCTTGATCTGGCCGATGAAGATCACTCGACTCTGGTTTGAGTGGAGAGTACGTCAGGCAGTCGTCAAGTGGATATGTATCGCCATCTCTCCTCTTTTCTAGTTGTGCTTTTGACAGAAGAATAAAAAAAACAAAAATCAAAGGTTTCATTTCCTTGTGACTGGTACAAAATAAACGTTGATGCGGTCAGTGTGAAAATGATGTGCAAGATGCAATAAAAGCCCTGACGCTTGTGTCAACTTGTGGATTTAAGTGTAGGACAAAGCTTTATAAATGAATTGGTAGGCTTTAGTCCTGGAATGATTTATATACAAACTGGATTTCACTGTTTCATATCTCTGAGGTGGACAGATATTTCCCAACAAAGAGAAAACTGGCAGCACGCACCAGCCTAATATTAAAGACACGAACGGATGTGCTTGTTATTACTTAATACACTGTGGCACAAAAGCGCATCTGTCCCAAACTATAACATGAAAGAGCCAGCTCATTTATACAAATTCAAGAACTTTGGTTAATTTCTGCAAACTCGTGTTTTGCATGTCAATATGCATGCATGTAAAAAAAAAAAAAAAAAAAAATTAAAGAAATGTTTTCTAAAGATCCATTTGATTTTTCTTTTATAGAACAGAGGTCGCACTGAATGTGCCATGTAATTAAAATCATGCATGAAAGGACATCACACAACACTGCACCAGTCTCGCCATCAATACTAAAAAAACATCCATGGATATCAGCTTGACAGCATGCACTTAGAATGTTTTAATTGCTCTTCACTGGTGAAAGATATGTGGGTTGCTTGTCAATGACTCTTGCTAAATATATGTTCTACCACTTATAACAGCAGGGCTACAAGCCATGAAAGGTTGCAATCATTCCTTTTGTAGCTGATGTCAAATGTCAGCTAATTACTGGATGGTTTTTGTCTCTCCAGGTTATTGTTGTTGTTTTGTTTTTTTCATGGATTGTTGCTCAGCGTCCTTCGGTCGCTTTGCAGAAAAGCAGGAAAAGTGCCGTTCGGTGAATACGGACTTACGTTCTGTCAATAGAACCGGGCAGCTTATTACCAAATTGCCACTTAGTATATTTTGAGATCCGCAGGACACCCTGACACAAGTGTTTGTTTCTGAGTAATGGCAGTGATTGCACTGACAGAAAGTGCCTGTGTACGTGGCATATCATTATGTTTGATTTATAAAGCGATTTCCCACCCTGAGCCTGGCAGTTATAACTAATGAAATCCATCTGTTTGCAATGATAGTACATTATCTGAACAGATGTGTTAAAAACAACACACAACGAGTCATTTTATAACACAACTCCATGTCCAGTTAAGGTCAACACATTTTTTGTTACTTTTAACAAAGTCTGCTAGAAAAATCTCCATTTGAAGAATATAAAAGTAGTAAATTTGACACAAAATGTGTTGAAAATAACACAAAAGCAGTAAGAAAAAGTGTTTTTGATATTAACACATCCTTTTTGAGAGTGTATTAGCATCTCAGCATCATGAGCTGTTTTGTGACACTGTTCTGTGTCCCTCCATATTACAGGGGTAATAACATATCTTACAAACAGTTACACACAGGAATGATCCTGTATAGAACTGGAGCATACTGAGAATATATTTATACAAATGTAACAAGAATGATATTGTAACATTTCACAGTAATATACAAATTACTGCCACTTTCAAATATTGTACTATATACCATATAAAAAAAACAATAATAATAAGGACAAGGACAAAGCATCGCACCCCTCTTACACAGCACCCCCTGTACTTTCCCTGCTAATAGCTCCCCCTTGTGGAGAAACTACAGCCTGCTTAACGTGAGTGAGTGAGTGAGTGAGTGAGTGAGTGAGTGAGTGAGCGAGAGAGTGATTGAGTGAGTGAGTTACGAGTCAGGTCCAGGAGGTGCTTAGGATCTAAAAACATTAGCAATATATAGCATTTTTTTTTTTTTTCCTAAGACGCAAAATCAGATTATCTGAGGCAGACACAAAGGAAGCACTGTAAGGTCCATTATACATAATTGTTGAGACAGACATATTTGCTGTTGTGCAGACATTTCAATGTTTGTTTTCAGAAAGCATCTTTTGCATTACATCTGTCCTGAAAATCAATACCGATGCAATTTAAAAGCAGCCATCTTGTTTAATGGGCACTGGCTGATAAAGGAATCACGGTTTTCTTATCTCGCAGTCTGACACATGCCAGGGGCTGATTTTACAGTTGCTGGACCAGAGTTTTGAGCAGCGAGAAAACAAGCAATTCTTCGACAGACACCTCTAAATGTGACAAATATGCTGCCGATCGCAGACTCCAGATCACAAGCCTTCTGAAACAGCCGTACGGGAACACACAGTTTTAAACAACGGAGCGGGGCATGGCCTAAAGACGGGGGCAGATTTGAGGGTGTCCCCGGGGTAACTAACGGCCCATGATGCTTTTATTTAGGGGCCTGTGTTTCAGCGACTGAACCCACTGAACCCACTGAACACACTGAACCCACCGAACCCACCGAACACACAGAACCCACTGAACACACCGAACACACTGAACACACTGAACCCACTGAACCCACTGAACACACTGAACCCACCGAACCCACCGAACACACAGAACCCACTGAACACACCGAACACACTGAACACACTGAACCCACTGAACCCACTGAACACACTGAACCCACCGAACCCACCGAACACACAGAACCCACTGAACACACCGAACACACTGAACACACTGAACCCACTGAACACACTGAACCCACTGAACCCACTGAACCCACTGAACACACTGAACACACTGAACACACCGAACCCACTGAACACACCGAACCCACTGAACCCACTGAACACACTGAACCCACTGAACCCACTGAACCCACCGAACACACTGAACACACTGAACACACCGAACCCACTGAACACACCGAACCCACCGAACCCACTGAACCCACTGAACACACTGAACCCACTGAACCCACTGAACCCACTGAACACACTGAACACACTGAACACACTGAACACACTTAATCGTGTCAGATCCAAGACAAACTCAAATACTGACTGAATCCAGGCCACACACTTCCTTTAAAAGGGTGCGTTTCTGCTGCGGGATCGTTTATAATCAGCTGCATTTCTTACATAACATCACTGAGGCCAGCACTGGAGCGCCGTCGCCGTCGCCCCCCCCCCCCCCCCCGCCCCGTCTACACTCCCCACCTGATCCCAGGCCGCAGCCAGGGATACCCCTCCATACAGCACTCTGGAATATGCTGACAACATTAAAAATAATCATTGTAATCCCCATATCCCCATATCAAGCAGGCTAATCCCCATCCCACTGTGTCAAGAGGAGCCCTGGACAAGTTGTTTCATTAGTATCATTTTTAATTATGGATGACTTTTAAAAATGAAATGTATAACGTATTCTATACACACACACACACACACACATGCGCACGCACACACACACTCACATGCCCGTATCATCACTGTAAAAAACGATTCGTTTGAATATACTGCATATTTACCCGAGCCAGTGCTGTGGGCGGTCTGATGCAGAATGTTCAATTACAAAGAATGTTTATACACAACTGCTCTGACAAAATGACAATATTACGCGTTGAGTCAAAGTAATTGGTCTGTCGCATCTCGTTAAAGCGCTCTGTGTCACTTGCGTGCTGCAGAATTGCGTGTCGAGGAGCTCTGCAGGAGCGAGCCAAGACTTCTCACTTTCCCACTGCAAAAGGAGGCAGAAATAAGCCCACGACGTGAATTCAGACCGTGTTCACAGAGCCGTACGTCAGAAATTACATTTTTCTTCTGTTGCTGAACTTGATTTCAGTGATCTCAGTTTCCCTCACATCCCCAGATCCAAACAGTCACATTTTTAAAATTGTATTTGAATTATGTCAGATTAGTACGGTATATTTATGGTTTTATGTTCAACCGCTCAGGGCTTATTATGGATTAAATCCGTATGTGTTCAGGATTCGTATTTAGGTGCCTGGTAAGCATAGATCATTGGCATTCATGATTTAATTATGTTACACACAAACCCACCGGTCTAAAAGCAAGTCTGATACTATTGATCCTATAAATCAAGAGGCGGCAGTTATGTTTTATAATGATGTGAGTCACTCTGGATAAGAGCATTTGCTAAATTAATGCAATGTTAAATAAACAATATCAAATAAACACACATTTGATTACAGAGTAATTTACTCAATTTTCAGTGTAAGTGATCAACTTGAAGATGGATTTAACAGTAATGCTGGGACAGCATCGCTAAAATTATGTTTAAGCTGCTATCAACATCTCTGATACAAATAGCAAATGAGTTCACATGAAATTGATATTGGCAAAACAATATATTTTTCACACTTATTTTCTATGGCTGATGCAGTCCCATTGCCGCTGTTCCTTCTGCTAATGAGATTGCTTGATTGACGGATGTTCTTTATTGATCTCCAATGAGGAAATCCCCACCATCACCAGCAGCACACATACTGCGCATAAGTCCAAATCGAGACTTTAAAGCAAGGGGCAATGGTCATCAGTGGTCAGTTCAGAATGATGTGCAGTACTGGCCTACAAAACTAAAACCATTGAAGTATTTTCTGTATTTATTTATTTAAAAGGAAGACAGACGTGCGCTTCGTTAAAGAACCTCACGCAGGATGGGAGGAGAGGCCCGTTGAGCCGGTCTCCGTTGCAGCTGGGCGATACAAAAGCTCCACTAAACGCACCCGCAGGTTTTTCAGCTCCTGGGCTTGGGAAAGCCGCAGGAAACGTGTCACAGATTTCACACACTTCCTTCCTCTGTGGCCAGTCAGCGGAGCTACTGCACTGGAGAGGAGCAGAGGCCCCAGCACCCAGCGCAGGCACTGCTGAGAGAGGAGGCGGGATCTGTTCTGTACACCGAAACCCTCCCCCCCGCACACCAAAACCCTCCCCCCTGCACACCAAAACCCTCCCCCCTGCACACCCAAACCCTCCCCCCTTCACACCCAAACCCTCCCCCTGCACACCCAAACCCTCCCCCCTGCACACCCAAACCCTCCCCCCTGCACACCAAAACCCTCTCCCCTGCACACCCAAACCCTCCCCCCACGCATTACGCCCTGCTCCCTGGGACTCCTAATGGCCACAGTCAGTACCTGCATGGCTGAGATTAGGCTTGGGGGGGGGGGGGGGGTTCAAAACCAGCTGTGGTAGTCACTGCCCCTCTCCACCAGGTGCAGCCCTCAAACAACCCCCGACCCCCCCACCCAAAACAACAGCAAAAATACAAATCAGAAAAAAAGGGTTTTATTTTTGAGTTTGTTGCCGCTCCAGCGTGCTACCCTGTATTTACAGCATTAGACACTAGAATGCTCGCATTGCACCGCTGTGTAATTACACATTAGCACAGGCGCTCCTACCTCTGCCCCACGAACCACCTCATTTACCCCAGAGTTACCCCAGAGAGTTACCCCGCAGATTTACCCCGCTGAGTTATCCCCCAGAGTTCTCCCACACACACACACGGTTTTGCTGAAGACAAAAAAGTGAAAATTGAATTGGTCCCCACTGTTAAATGCCCAGGGTACTGGAGCCACGACAGCAGTGCTTCAGCCTGGATTCAAACCAGCAACCTCTCTTCTGCTCTACAGGCCCAGTGTGGCTTTTCTTTACTGCTGCTTGTAAAGATAATAAATAAATAATAGTTTCACTAGCGGTGTGTTATGTGCAGGGTGGCATTTGGACCTAAAGTTCACCGGGTGGGTGGGGCGGGTGGCGTGGCTTCTTCATTTCTCAGCTCACTTCGTGTGAGACGGTGGTTCCGTGGCATATGCCATCCTCAGAAACAGCTTTCCCCACCCGGGCGGGCAGTCGGCCCACTCAATCACACAGGGCAAACAGACGAGCCCCTGCCTGCTTCTGATAAAACAGCCCAACTAATCCAGCACCTCGCACCCCCCTCCCGCCTGCCTCCTCCCCTTCCCCCCCCCCCCCACACCCCCACAGCCCACCCACTTTCTGCAACGTGGTCTGCCTCTAAAACACGCACAGAGTCTGTGCTCTTTCGCTCACTCGTACAACAACCCGTCCCCCCCCCACCCAACCCCCGACCCAACCCCCTCCCTCCCCGTGCCGCGGGGAACCCTTCCCCACTTCCCGTACGAACCCTAATGCTCTCATCACTTATGGACCGGCGCTAGCCTGCCCCACAGCCCCATGCATCACATCCCCTCGAAGATGCTGAGCGGCCTGGTAACCGTGGGATACGGAAGGAGCCTCTCAGCAGCTCCAGGCGGCGGACCCCATCGCGCGCGACTCGCGGAGCGCACAGACAGAGCGGTGCCCGATCGGAGACGTCCCCTACAAACACACCACCAGCTGCTCCACCGCATCATCCATTTACATGTTCAGTCCCGGCGTCCATGTTTCAGGAAGCTATCGGCGCACAGACACATTTAACGTGTGTGCCATCATCAGAGCTAAACATCTCCCAACATGGCTCTCTCTCTCTGCTAAACTGTTCACACCTCACAAGCATATTTTCAGGTGTGTAATTTAGTCTAAAAAAATTTCAAATGCACAGAAAACACAAAAAAAAGACAACAAAGAAATAAAAACACTAATTTATCATGGATGAATTTTCCTTTTAAAGGGACAGCGTTGAATCAAATGGACCAGCTGCACAAACTCAAAACGCATTATCCGCTGAACACAATTTTCACAAGGATGAAAAATGACCTTTTCCAAAACAACGTCCTGGCCTAGATTCATACTGAAAGCATGGTGTTCCTTGCCCTAAACCGCAGTTATGCTGAGAGACTGAGCATTCATAAATGTGTTATAAAGATGTTATAAAGGCGTTATAGAGACACAAAACGTGATTCTGGAGTGGATCAGTCAGCAGTGAGAGAGCTTGATGGACTAGACAGCTGCAGCAGAGAGATACAGAGAGGAGGAAAGCACAAGAACAGCGTAACCTCTAAGTAAGATAGTTTAAGACTTTTATACGCTCTTAAATATCATTCTCATAATAACCATCACTGCTTCAGTTCCACTTGCCGCTCAGAATTATAATTGCTCGACTTTAACAGCTTAAAACTGGTCCGAGAGCGTATTAACACGCGTATTAAGTGTGACTTCCTGAGGGCTGTATAAACACACAGAGGCCCGATGGCTAATGTGTGAATGTGTTATAAAACGTTCATAAGCAGCTGCATCGCAAGCACCAGCCCAGCCCAGCCCAGCTCAGCTCAGCCCAGCCCAGCCCAGCCCAGCTCGGCCCGGCACGGCCCGGCCCGGCCCGGCCCAGCCCAGCCCAGCCCAGCTCAGCTCAGCTCAGCTCAGCTCAGCCCAGCCCAGCCCTCAGCCCAGCCCAGCCCAGCCCAGCCCAGCCCAGCCCAGCCCGGCCCGGCCCAGCCCAGCCCAGCCCAGCTCAGCCCGGCCCGGCCCAGCCCAGCCCAGCCCAGCTCGGCCCGGCCCGGCCCAGCCCAGCCCAGCCCAGCCCGGCCCAGCCCGGCCCAGCCCCCAGCCCAGCACTCTCTGCGCGTTTCCCAGAAGGGTAAAGCCCGCGGCGGGAAAGCCTTACGGCAGCGTGTTTGACGTGAGTAACGGCCCGGCGGAGAGAACACACTCGGCGCTCAGCACACGCATCACAACAGCGGCGTCAGGTTACCACCATCGCCCGGGGCGGAGCCCGCTCTGCGAGGGCGTCACGGGGGTATTTTTAGCCGCGCGTCCGCGACGGGCAGCGGGGAGACGGGCGCGGGATGGCGGGGGCGGGGTCCGTCCGTCCGTCCGTCCGTCCCGGGGAAGGTTGCGGCTTCGCCCAGATGGATCTCATCTGCCGCCGTAAATTCAGCGGGGGCCTTGCGTTGGCGGGAAAGCCGGAGCAGGAGACAGAGGAGATAAATCAGGCGCATCTGGCGCGCGGGGCGAGGCGGGCGCGGCGCGGCGCGGGGGCGGGAGCAGAGAGGGCTTAGCGGGAATGAGTCGTTTGGCGGCGTGTAAATCTGTCCCTGCCGCATCCCCACATCCTCTTCCTGCTGACCCTCTGCACCACAGCTGCCACTGTCACACTAATACAGACACAGCTAGCGCACGCTAACCCTCAATACATACACAGATAACGCACGCTAACCCTCAATACAGACACAGCTAGCGCACGCTAACCCTCAATACAGACACAGCTAGCGCACGCTAAACCTCAATACAGACACAGCTAGCACACGCTAAACCTCAATACAGACACAGCTAGCGCACGCTAACCCTCAATACACGCGTGCTTATACAGACACAGCTAGCGCATGCTAACCCTCAAATACATGCGCACTAAAACAGACACATGCTAACCCTCCAATACAGACCCATGCTAACTCTAAATGCAGATGATGAGTCTTTCACACGAGAGGCTCTTATATGTGCTATGATTTAATTCTCATCCTTTACAAATATTCTCCATTCTCAAAGTTCTAAGCAGTGCATCTGAAGGATAAGCAGGAAATTACTAGGCGGGGATGGACCAAGAGGTGTGAAAGAGATGATCCTCTCTCTGAAGACTGTCTGTGGAATTTTGATCGATTGGTCTATTCTATTAAGTTTCACCGATTAACAACCCCCCCCCCCCCCCCCCCCCCCAAAAAAACAAAAAAAAGGTGCAGATTGAATGGCCTCGCGCATGATGCAGAGTTAATTGATTTCCTGCAAGATGGGTGATCACATGTACTTGATTGTTTATTTGTTTACTTTCAATCCATTTTGTCTCGATCGACACAACTTTGAACTTTAATTACACAAAGCCAGTCAACAGTGCATGCTGCCCTTCTGGCTTGTACAGAAAACATAAATTAATCATCCAGCCTCTCGAGGGAGATTACACCAGAGGTTGCTTCTATTTTTCAGCTTTTGTGAGCTGCATAACACTGGATCATTTCATTCAGAGTTAATTATGTCGTTTAAGTTCGTCAAATTAATCAGAGTAACGTTCAAGACTCACAGCGTTCGGTCCCTATTAAAGCCTTATATCATGAGCTCTATAACAATATGCACTGTTGCTTACATCGCTGACAGGTTCTAAATGCAACAGGGGCATTTTAGAGAGATTTCAGGGAACGTGTGATTTTGTGTTATTCTTGTGTAGTCTTTAGTCACACTATTTCAGGCGGAGAAAAAGGCTCTGACTGTTGGCCATTTTTCTTTGTTTACCATGGGAAGAACATATCTGTGAAAAAGATGAATATTGTACTCGATCCTCTTAAATTGTACTACATCTGAATTTGAAAGGACAACCTGAACTCTCAAAAATAAATAGCCAAAGAGATATTAAAAGTTTCCCAATTTTCTGTCCACCTCTATAAAAATAAATAAGTAAAACACACAGTCATGGTTGTATTAGTAATCCTGGAGGTTTAGTTTATTTATTCATATTTTTTTGCTGTATGCTGTAATGTAGGGATTTACGGATTGCTAGGAGCAAATTTATATCCATAAAGCATGCTGGGAAATAACAAAAAAAATGCAACTTGCAAAAAAGCATGCATATGCACAGAAGGCAGTTGCACCATGATATAAATTTTATACCAAACAAGATTATCATCAATAAAAGCATCAATCAAAATCAAGAACATAAGTAAATATTGGCATTGCCATAACTCCTGGCTCCTTTCCTAGAGATGGTTTAACGGTGTCCCGAGCAAAATATTGCAAAACCAATATTGCCCTTTGATCTGGATTTAAATCAGACGAGCCATGATGCACGCCCAATCCGGAATAATCCAGTCGGGGCTGCGAGGGGTGACAGATTCTTCACGACCAGCACGAGATTCCTGTGATTGGAAGGATCCCGTGGCATTGATTTGTGAAGAGTAATCGAAGCCCGCTGTTGCTGACAGTGGTAAAGTTACACAGCGGTTGGGTGTTTTTATTTTATCTGCTTATTTTTGGAGACGGGACAGGAATAGTCACGGAGCTCGGTCGCATTTCCTAATGCAACATTTCTGTAGGCTGCTCACACTGAATGAGAACGTCTTCCCCGACAGGAAGTGACACATAACAAAACGCTGCGAGATTATTGTTTCCAGAAGCGAGTGCATAACACGGTCGCATTTGTCATCTGGAGGAAAGAAAGACGAGGCTTAGCAAAAAGATGAACATCCCTGCTAACAGTGCGGTAGCCACGTAGAGCAGCACATAAATAACGTCTCCGTGGGTTAGGAGGCTTCTACTGGCTGCAGCGGCTGTCACATGCTAATGCGCGAGGGTCACACTGCAGCGGCTGTCACATGCTAATGCGCGAGGGTCACACTGCAGCGGCTGTCACATGCTAACGTGCTAGGGTCACACTGCAGCGGCTGTCACATGCTAACGCGCTAGGGTCACACTGCAGCGGCTGTCACATGCTAACGTGCTAGGGTCACACTGCAGCGGCTGTCACATGCTAACGCGCTAGGGTCACACTGCAGCGGCTGTCACATGCTAATGCGCTAGGGTCACACTGCAGCGGCTGTCACATGCTAATGCGCTAGGGTCACACTGCAGCGGCTGTCACATGCTAATGCGCTAGGGTCACACTGCAGCGGCTGTCACATGCTAATGCGCTAGGGTCACACTGCAGCGGCTGTCACATGCTAACGCGCTAGGGTCACACTGCACCGGCTGTCACATGCTAATGCGCTAGGGTCACACTGCAGCGGCTGTCACATGCTAACGCGCTAGGGTCACACTGCAGCGGCTGTCACATGCTAATGCGCTAGGGTCACACTGCAGCGCTGTCACATGCTAACGCGCTAGGGTCACACTGCAGTGGCTGTCACATGCTAATGCGCTAGGGTCACACTGCAGCGGCTGTCACATGCTAACGCGCTAGGGTCACACTGCAGCGGCTGTCACATGCTAACGCGCTAGGGTCACACTGCAGCGGCTGTCACATGCTAATGCGCTAGGGTCACACTGCAGCGGCTGTCACATGCTAACGCGCTAGGGTCACACTGCAGCGGCTGTCACATGCTAATGCGCTAGGGTCACACTGCAGCGGCTGTCACATGCTAACGCGCTAGGGTCACACTGCAGCGGCTGTCACATGCTAACGCGCTAGGGTCACACTGCAGCGGCTGTCACATGCTAACGCGCTAGGGTCACACTGCAGCGGCTGTCACATGCTAACGCGCTAGGGTCACACTGCAGCGGCTGTCACATGCTAACGCGCTAGGGTCACACTGCAGCGGCTGTCACATGCTAACGCGCTAGGGTCACTGCAGCGGCTGTCACATGCTAACGCGCTAGGGTCACACGCAGAGGAAAGCCTTAAACGCCAGTGCTCAGGAACGGCTTGACTAGAGGTCCGGTCTTCTAACTTCCGACACCCGGGGGACGGGATGGGAATACTAAATCGGCGATGCGCCATTTCGTAGCAGAACCTGAACGGAGACGCGGACCGCTCAGCTCCGCCGGACCACCGTCCGCTCTCCACTTCCTGACCTCTGACACAGCTGCTGCCAGCCTGTCTCAGCCAATCGCGCTGCAGGTGAACCAAGCAGATAACCCCTCTCAGCCTGATAAGAATGCACCGGACGCAGAGGTGCAGAGAGGTCACACAGCGCTGGGACTCACGCTTCCGCACATCAACAGCAACAACAACAACATCAACAACGGCAACAATAACAACAACATCAACAACGGCAACAATAACAACAACATCAACAATGGCAACAAAAATAATAATAATAATAATAATAATAGTAATTATTATCATTAATATTGACTGATCAGGAAGTGTATGTAATTTTCTTCAGATTACAGGAAGAGTAATAAATATTAATAAACAGTACAGTAATTTTATCAGTATAGTAATCTGCATTCATTTACAAAGAAAAAAAGGAACACTTAAAGTTAAGGGCAAACTGACAAATTGACTGAATCCATACCTACGAGCATATGATATATGAAAATTTAAACACAATCTTACGATTAATCATATGAATAACAGTAGGTGTGCACATAAATAAATAAATAAATAAATAAATAAATAAATGTGGAAAAGGTCTTGGTCACATGCCCATCAGTGGAAGCAGGGAGTCAGGGTACGGTGCGTTAGTGGGACGGATTGATTTTCAGCCTCCCGAACGCGAGCATCCGTGCGGCCCAACGTTAGTGCCGACGTCAGCGGATTCAACAGACGATTTAAGGCCGACTATCGATTGCTCCAGCAGGGAGCCTTTTCTTACGTCTTACAGGAGAAATGTAAAGTGAAGACAAAGACATCTCCCTTTGAGTCAAGGGCTTCTGTGGCAAAGCAAGGCTGGGGGCAAAAAAACAAACAACAAAAAAAACACCGCTCTCACTCCCATTAAACATAGCACACGTTCAGCCTCATTACAGTCAATCTCTCTCTCTCTCTCTCTCTCTCTCTCTCTCTCTGTCACTCCGTCTCTCTCTCTCGTCTCTCTCTCTCTCTCTCTCTCTCTCTCTCTCACACACACACACTCTCCTTCAGGTTCTGAAAGAGAAATATCATAAAATATGCATTCTCTGCATGGGAAGCTCCAAGCATAATCACAAGCCATTGTCAGTGGCTACATAGAAGATAATCTATGAAACAAAGAACTTCTGAAATTGATTTCTATTCATTTGGACGGTGTTACTGATCTGACTGCACGGTAAGTTTGCCTCTCAAGCTCTGTTTACCATGTTAAATTCACTGGCTGTGTGTAGTCTTAGATGAAGGTATCTGCCAAACCACTGAATTATAAATTGCATCTCCGACTGTTAGGGCACCTTAGATAAGTAAGCTACAGATCAGCAGAGATAGAACTAAGAAGAGGAGAGACAGACAGACAGACACAGACAGAGAGATAAAGAGACAGACAGACAGACAGACAGGCAGACACAGACAGACAGACAGACAGACTGACAGTAAAGGAGGGAACGGCTGCTTCTCTTGTGTTGGCACTGCCTGCTTTATGCTCCTTATTGAAATTCTCAGCCCTGTTCACTCTGAGAGTAATCCTTCCTGTTTACCTCTCACTGCTCACTCAGGCACAAGCCACCCCCCCCCCCCCCCCCCCCCCCACCCACCCCCCCCCCACCAGCACAAATTCCTTCATCCCCGCTCCTGAGTTACTGCAGAGCGAGCGCTCCAGAACGGGCGGGGCAGAAGTGGGACAGCGTACCCCGCACCCTGTACCCCACACCCCACAAACAGCGTACCCCACACCCTGTACCCCACACCCCACAAACAGCGTACCCCACACCCTGTACCCCACACCCCACACCCCACAAACAGCGTACTCCGCAGCCTGTACCCCACACCACAAACAGCGTACCCCACACCCTGTACCCCACACCCCACAAACAGCGTACCCCACACCCTGTACCCCACACCCCACACACCCCCACACACCCTGTACCCCACACCCACAAACAGCGTACCCCGCACCCTGTACCCCACACCCCACAAACAGCATACCCCACACCCTGTACCCCACATGATTTGTTCCCCAAAACAGCGTACCCCACACCCTGTACCCCACACCCCACAAACAGCGTACCACGCACCCTGTACCCCACACCCCACAAACAGCATACCCCACACCCCACAAACAGCGTACCCCGCACCCTGTACCCCACACCCCACAAACAGCGTACCCCGCACCCTGTACCCCACACCCCACAAACAGCGTACCCCACACCCTGTACCCCACACCCCACACCCCACAAACAGAGTACCCCGCACCCTGTACCCCACAAACAGCGTACCCCACACCCTGTACCCCACACCCCGCACCCTGTACCCCACACCCCACAAACAGCGTACCCCACACCCTGTACCCCACACCCCACACCCCACAAACAGCGTACCCCGCACCCTGTACCCCACAAACAGCGTACCCCACAACAGCGTACCCCACACCCTGTACCCCACACCCCACAAACAGCGTACCCCACACCCTGTACCCCACACCCCACAAACAGCGAACCCCACACCACTTATCCCGCGCGCCGCGTACCCCGCGCACACAAGCACATGGAGACGTGCTAACTGGAGGAGCCGCTCTCAGACGCTCACGTGCTGAAACACCCCCACACCGCCGCATGCTGGTGGCCAATATGCGCCGCGTAGCGCCGGGCATGGCGTCCTCCTGCTCAGCGCCGGGCATGGCGTCCTCCTGCTCAGCGCCAGGCATGGCGTCCTCCTGCTCAGCGCCGGGCATGGCGTCCTCCTGCTCAGCGCCAGGCATGGCGTCCTCCTGCTCAGCGCCAGGCATGGCGTCCTCCTGCTCAGCGCCAGGCTGGTTTGGCAGGCGAGCGGATCTGGCACGCTTTGGCTCGGCAGAAAAGAAATAACGAATGAATTTATTTCTGCGTTTCATTTCAACTGTAGCAGTGCTATATTTACCTGCGCTATTCAACGGGATAGATATGATAATGGCAATAGTTATTGCAGTAACAGTAATAATAACAGGAGGAGGAGGCAGAGTTGTTATTATTATTTGTAGTAGTAGTAGCAGTAGTAATATCTCTCTCTCTCACACCCTTTCCAGCGTCTGTGTAACCATAATTCATGTGTCTGGTATGAGTGATTCTCGCCTGAGTTCATTCAGCATCTGAAGCCTCACTCTTCATTGTGTGCATTATGAAAAGGCCCAATCAGGAGAGGCAGAACTGCTGCAGAAGTGCAGTGGAAAGTACACACGCACAGCGAGGATTTAAAAACGCAAGCGAGACACCCCCATACCCACCTCTCTGCCTGGCCTTCCTAACGCAGGGCTTATCCTAACACACTGCACACAGGGTTTAACCTAACACACTGCACACATGGCTTATCCTAATACACTGCACACAGGGTTTATCCTAACACACTGCACACAGGGTTTATCCTAACACACCGCACACAGGGTTTTCCCTAACACACTGCACAC
Organism: Anguilla japonica; assembly: GCA_025169545.1. NCBI lineage: Eukaryota > Metazoa > Chordata > Actinopteri > Anguilliformes > Anguillidae > Anguilla > Anguilla japonica. Next base: position 47,809,994 of record CM045898.1, read on the forward strand.
AGGGTTTTCCCTAACACACTGCACACAGGGTTTAACCTAACACACTGAACACAGGGTCTTTCCTAACACACCGCACATAGGGTTTTCCCTAACACACCGCACACAGGGTTTTCCCTAACACACTGCACACAGGGTTTTCCCTAACACACTGCACACAGGGTCTCTATCTTAGGGAACTGGTGTTCATAAGTACAGCTGCTGAGGTCAGCACCTCAGCTCCAGGCCACAGCTCCTCACATCACAGTGAAATATTCTCCTACAAGAACCGGGCAGTAAAACATTTACTGAGACCTTTCAGTAAATATCCAGCTGGATACTAACACACCCTGGAGCAGGACAAGACAGAGGAAACGGTCGAGAAGGAGAAGGGGGGAGAGAAGGAGAGGGAGAAGGAGAAGGGGGAGGAAAAGGAGAGGGAGAAGGAGAAGGAGAAGGAGAAGGAGAAGGAGAAGGAGAAGGGGCAGGAACATTGTTTCACTGAATTAGTGTGGTCCCTGTGATGGTGATCAGGACTCCTGGAGAGTTTTGAGGTGGGATGCACTTTGCTGACTGCAGTGTTTTCTTGCTCATCGGTTCGGCTTGTTGAAACACTGTTGCTGAGCGCAACCTACCAGACCCAAACCCCCCCCCTCCAATCCCCCCCTTGACCCCCCAGCCGAAATGAGCCCCACTGCCACAGCTTCAGCACCATTAACCTTTAAATGGGTAATCAATAAATTATTATTTATTAATAATGGATATTAATCAATAATATCTGATGGATACTTCGGACAGGACATAGACCATCCAGTGGTTAGCACTGTCGCCTCACAGCAAGAAGGTCGTGGGTTCGAATCTCGGCTTGGGGCCTTTCTGTGTGGAGTTTGCAGGTTCTCCCCGTGTTCGTGTGGGTTTACTCTGGGTACTCTGGTTTCCTCCCACACTCAAAGACATGCATGTTAGGTGCGCTCCTGCAGGTGCCCTTGACCAAGGCACTCAGAACTGGAGTTGGTCCCCGGGCGCTGCACTGTGGCTGCCCGCTGCTCCTAAGTAACTAGGATGGGTCAAATGCAAATTACCCCACGGGGTTCAATAAAGTATATCATCTACATTGTGTTAACAGTACATAGAAAAAATTGACTGCTTTGAATTAACATCGTCAATATACTGTATGTACAGTATGCAGCTTCAACTACTGAGTCTCAGCGATAAAAAAAAAATACCCTGAGGCTCGGGTGGCTGTCTCTGCAGGGATTTGCTGTGGGGTTTTATCTGTCACCCTTAAAAAAAGAGAGCTGTACCCCCATTTGATAAACAGCCCTGTGAAATAAATAACAAGCTGGGGCTGTTAGCCAGCTCCACTCATAGCGCATAATGATTCATAATGGGAGTAATGTGGCATCCCTCATCCAAACCGCCCCTCCAGAGACCGTGTTCATGGCTGAGCGGACGCATCCACGCGCGCCCTGTTCCCTGTGAAGTTATCTGCTACCACATACATCACGTGGCATGTGGGGAGATGGCGCGCGCGCACACACACACACACACGTGGGAGACCTGGCACAGACAGATATACACACACACACACACACACACACACACAGTGTAGATCTCTCTCACACACACACACACACACACAGTGTAGATCTCACACACACACACACACACACACACACACAGACTCACACACACACACACACACACACACACACACACTCCGCTGGCGAGGTGAAAAGCCACGGGCATGGCGGTTAATCTAACGCAGCGCTACTCCACAAGCGAATTTTCAGGGAATCCTCATCGTGGCAGAAGCCAGCAGAAGTTCAGATAAGAGCTGTGAAGACTCCGATATCACATCAGGCTGCGGTGGCCTAGTTCCAAACATAATCACAGCATCGTTAGGCTGAAATGAGGGCGTGTGAACAGGAAGTGTTACCCTGCGAGTGAGGCCAGGAGAACCCCCCCAGAACCCCCCCCCCCCCCCCCCCCCCCCCCACTGTTTTCCATCAGACGTGTTTCATTCCTTCCTCATGTGCTCGCATCATTAGCAGGTGATGACGCTGGGCAATAATCTTGCCCGCCCCCCCCCCCCCCCCCCCTTCCCAAAAGAGCAAAGCGGGAAACAAAGAGCCTTCCCAGCATGCCCTTCTCTCTGGCTGGGTAATGAGCTGCTCAGAGTGAGAGCGCAGGGGAAGCGTCACGCAGGGAGCGGGAGGAAGAGGAAGCCGCGCTCTTCACTTCTCATCAACGCAATAATCCACGGGAACAACAAGGGTTCGGCTGGGCTGCTCTGGGGACAGTTCAGCAGCTCTGGGGATTTAAATTAATACATTAATTTATTTATTTAGGAATACCTTATCTGGCTCACACTCTTTTTAAAGAATGGCACTTTTTCCAAAATTCAGGAATTTTGCAGCATGAATTTGGAATGAAAAAGAGCAAGACCACGGAGCACGGCCAGGTGAGATCGTGAGGACAGGGGAACACCCGCGTTCCCTAATGCCTACTGCACATTACACCCCTACAATCCTAACAAAATCCTTACAACGGAGAGCAGGTCACACTTCACGACTGTCTTTCCTAAAAATCGCAGGTATTTTCATCCTAGAAGCGCTCACACTCCAGGGCCCAGGGTCTATAAAGGCTCTGAGGAGGATGTGTGTGCTGTTTTATTTCATAATGGACGAGGCCAGGATGAGGCAGTCTGATCTGAGAGCTCCTCCTCTGAGAAGGGTCATGGATTTGGGCTCAGGGGAGGTTCATCCACTCCCCAGCATGGCTGTTAACGTTACGCACACACACAGGAAGTGAGATCACAGCCCGCAGGAGGGCCCTTCTCATGCACGTTAGCTCGGCACGGCTGGGTCAGGCGTCTGAAATCAAACAGCGAAACCCAAAAATCATAAAAATAAAATAATGAATAAATAAACGAAGGGGGTCAGAAATCTGGGTAGGGCTCTATGTGTGGGCGAAGCGGTATGAAACCATGGCGACGCGTCGCGGCTGTGGGGGCGGGCCTTACCCCGCGGCGGCGGCGGAAACAGCGCGCGGTCCACGCCACAGAGGCGCTTCATCGATCTGCCGGGACGAGTCTGTCATCCAAGGGCTTCTGGGACGGACAGACACACTGTTCGTCAGCCGCGTGATTGACAGCTCTCTCTCTCTCTCTCTCTGCCCGTTCCCACATCCGTCCATCTGCCTTTCCAGAGCCTGAATGAGTGTGTCACACGCTGTGGACCAGCGCAGGACTGAGGGACTTCCTGTGACATCATCTCCCACACACCCGACCGAGTCTCCACTGGATTTCACACACACATCACGCCCATCGCAATATGCTGTACGGTATAGACCCATTTTTTAAATTAATGAAATACATTGTACATTCATTCTCTCTCCTCTCTTTAGGCGCGTTTCCACCGCAGGAACTTTACCCCGGAACTAGGAACCTTTTGAGGAACTACGTGCGTTTCCACCGCAGGAACTAGGGTCTAAATTTAGTTCCGGGGGCTTTATTTTACCTCCAAAAGGTTCCTGCTCAGGGGGTAGTACTTTCCGAAAGTACAGGAACCTTTTGGGTGGAGCTTGCAGCGCTGAACATTTCTGATTGGTCGAGTACACGCAGCATTTTTTTGTATTTATTTTCAACCGCCATGTTTGAAAATATGCAGCCGCAAAACAATTTATTTTCATAATAACTTCAAATCAAACTTGTATGTTATGCGGCACAGTAGCCTAGTTTTAGTTATAGCCTGCCAACGTCTTGGAATTATAACGTGTGCTCTTCTGTTCTTTTCTTGCTTTAGTATTCGTTTTATAAAATGCTAAGCATTCGTGCTGGGACAGCATATTACGTACCAAAACATTCAAACGGATTAATTCGGTTGCTGAATATTTTCTTCCGGATTTTCTTTGTTAGTCCGTTGTAATTGACTCAAAACGTTTGATACAGTTATGTGAGGTATGCGGTAGTTCTGCGTAATTCATATTGTTGATACAGTAAAAGCAAACTGGAAATCACCTTCCGCACTTTTTGTCAGAGAAAAATAACAGGTTAATTCTAGTAATCGTCGCTTTAGCTTTTTCTGACTGCCGTAATTTTACTCTGCCATTCTTCAATTCCACAAAAAGACCAGGAAGACTATGGACTAATTTATGGTGCATGGTTCGCATCTGGAGGGCACACTTCGCTGCTCGGCTAGCAGTAACTTCGAAGGAAAGCAAACGGTGGCTGTACCACTGCTAATTTAAATTTTCACGCAAGTCCGAGTTTTCGTTCTATTCTTGTCATTTTGCGATTAGCCTATATGGAATTGACAATGAGAAAGTAATCAAACAGCAAATTGTTTACAACGTGTGCATGTTTTCTGCTGTTGTTGCCAGTTATATTGGAAATGTGAATGCATTCTGTCGCTTCGGATGTCAAGACATGAAAGTGAATGTTCGCATAAAAACATAATGAATGTGCTTGAGAGGATATATAAAACAGTTACAATCTGACTATTGGCCTGTTATATCCTTTTTGTTGCATAACAACGGTCCAAGTTCAACTACCAACGACAGTTTTGCTTGACAACGGTAAAATATGCCCAAACGGCTGCAGAAGAATATTTCAATTCCAGGTGATTAAATTGATTTTAAAAAATCAATAAATACAAAAGTAACCATATATAGTCATTGTTGGTAACCCGTTGTATATACGTGGAATAAACCCCTCCGGGCTGTCCCGGTTATTAGAAAATAATGTAGGCTACTTCGGTGGTAGTATGGGGTTACAGAATAAATCATAGGACAGATGGACCGACGACAACGTCGCTATTTTACACGTCAGCGAACTAATTTGCCTAATCTTCGCGGAACTTTAGACCCCGGTGGAAACGCAGGCAACCATTGTTTGAAGGAACCTTTTAGTTCCTGGAAAAGTAGTTCCTGGGACTAAAAGTTCCGGGTAATTTGGTGGAAACGCGGCTTTTCTGTCAAAACACACACACACACACACAGTATATACTTCTGGGATGATAAAAAAAAGAACAAAAAAAAAAAATAATTCACCTTCAGGATTCAGACCCTCCAAGTATTTAAAAATGGTGTTAAACAGAACATTCCTCCGTAAACATGCTTTCATTAGAATACACGTAAGCAGGTCAGTGCATGTTTTCCACTGCTTTGTGCCCTACCAGGCATGACTGTGTATTTCAAATGTGGCAATACATGATTCAGGCTCATTTATGCTTGCTCAAAGTGTTTTTCTGGCTGGTGTGTGTGAGCGTGTGTGTGTGTGTGTGCGTCAGTGTGTGCCTACCATACAGAGGTCTATGTGTTTTTTTTCTTAATTAAGAGACCTTGTGGATCTAAATTAAATCAGTGCTGAGAGGGAGGAAAGCTCTTCATCTTCCACAGGTGCACCTGCCCTCAGGGGCTGGCTGAGTCTGTGAGGAGGCGAGCCATGGAGCAGACTACAGACAGGGCACAAGCCAGCCTGCTATCCCCCAAACCCCCAATACCCCAGACCCCCAAACCCCCCAATGCCCCAGACCCCAGTCCCCCAATACACCAGACCCCCAACCCCCAATACCCCAACCCCCAATACCCCCCGAGTCCCCAATACACCAAACCCCTAAACCCCCAATACCCCAGACCCCCAAACCCCCCAATACCCAATACCCCAGACCCCCAAACCCCCAATACCCCAGACCCCCAAACCCCCAATACCCCAGACCCCCAAACCCCCAATACCCCAGACCCCCAAACCCCAAACCCCCAATACCCCAAACCCGAGTCCCCAATACCCCAGACCCCCAAACCCCCAATACCCGGAAGAGTAAGAGAGAAGGGACTGGGATCCCACATGCAGGTGAGAGTCAGAGCCCCCACCCTGGTTCAGCCACAGCATCCTGATTCACGACATATGGAAGATCCTGACAGTTTCCTGTGTTTCCAAACCACTTCCTGCTTCCTGTTTCCTGTTTCCTGTTTCCTATTCCCCACAGCCACAGCCGCAAAACCACTTCCTCAACTTTTGAGTAACAGAACTAGTTTTCACTTCTTTTTCTCTTGGATTATGAGGAAGAGTTTAGTGTCTGCCTAAAATAGGACAATGTGCATATATTAAAAAAATGTAATCAGCCCTGCTTGAATGGGTTACTCAGAAATAAGAGTAAAATATTACAGTAATTAGATTGCATGCGCTCGCTCCCTCCCAGAGGAAGCGCATGTAGGAGAGAAACACAGCCCCTGTGTGCAGCCAGGCGGTTCGATGCAGGAAGGCTTTTCCTCTTTTTATTTCATATGAGCCGTAAGAGTTCTGGCAGCCTGTAGAGGCTCCACACAGCTGGGCTTATCTTTTGGGAGAGCAGATTTTGTTCCAGCACATTAAACATCATGTAGACCATCACCCCCACAACCCCAGGCCCACAGATAGGCATCAGCACCCCCCCCCCCCCCCCAACCCACCCCCCACACCCCCCAGGCCCACAGATAGAGTCCTGATTGGCTGTCGCCACACCGGGCCTGGCTCTGGCGGGGTGTCTCTCGTACAGTTCGGGGGGGGCCAGGCAGAGGGGGGGGGGCAGGCAGGGGTGCGGCCCAGTCGCCCTCCCATCACTGGAAAAAAATGCCGACATCGGCAAGACGGAACCCCTCCTACTCCATCCTGCCCCCCCACCACCTACAACCCCCCCACCACCCTACAACCCCGACCCCCCCACTGTCGCCCTGGTCTCTCGTGCAGCAGGAAAATTAATTATCCCGTTTCCCTACAGCCAACCCCCCCAGCTCCCCTACACACACACACTCATACCCACAACCACACACACACACACACACACACTCACAACCACAACCACACACACACACACACACACACTCATACCCACAACCACACACACACACACACACATCACACACACACACACACACACACACACTCATACCCATAACCACACACACACACACACACACACTCATACCCATAACCACACACACACACACACACACACACACACATACCCACAACCACACACACACACAGAGTTACGAAAGGTCCTCTCTCTCTCTTGCTTTCCGAGCTCCAGGCACAATGACCATACAGCCTTCATTAGCCTCCTGGCCCTCCGGTCTGGTCTCATTAGTACCACCCCCCCCCCCCCCCCCAATGCCATCTTAAAAACATCTTTAGACGTTTTAATCCCACTGCAACATTACCTCCGTTCACTGGGCTCGATCGCAGGAGCCGGTGAGTCACTCGTTTTCGGAGGTGGGCCACACACCTCACAATCTGCATCTCTCTCACTCAGCTGCACGGGAGCAAAGTTCACACTGCGAATCTCAGCTCGAGCCATCGATTCAAATGAATCCTCTTCAGCTCCATTCCAATTCAATACCATTTCCTCTTCAGCTGCGTTCAGCTGAGATATCACAGCCAACAGAGGACCTTCCTCCCGGTTCACGCCTGGCATTAGGCCGGTGAAAACAGCACTCAGAGAGGAGCGGGCCGAGTCATTCCAGGTCTTACGAGAAGCAGCTTAGAGCACTCAGCGCAGAGAGGGAAAGCTGCCTGTTTGGGGATTACACGCAGGGGTGTATTCGCCAAAGGACTGAACCTCCTTTTCAGCTCTTAAAAAGCCTGCAAACGCCTGCAAATGCAACGTGGGACTGGCAGAGCACTCAACGGGTCTGACACACCAGCAGAGAAATACTCCCTGCAAAATTAACTCTGATTTAGTATTTTATCTTTTACATCCAGTGTGAACACACATGAACTCTGAGTTTTTGCATATGCTCAGTTTTTTTGTGTAATGCGTCTGTCATTTATGTGTGTGCATGAGTCTGTGCATGTTTGCATGCGTTTGCATGTGCATACATACATATATCTGTGCATGTGTGTGCGTGCTCATGAGTTTTCTATATGCAAACAGGTTTTTGCAAATTTGCAACAAGGAGGAGACTGTGAAAATGAGGCTCATAACACATCATGATTCATTCCAGAAATGTCTGCGCCAGTTTTTCAGGGCAGTTTTTTGACCACCACTACAAAAATCAGAGCGGAAAAAGCAGCTGGGAATTCCGAGCAAAGTGGGAATCCTGTGTGATGCAGTCGGAACGCAGCGGCGAGTTTTCCTGATCCAGCAGACTCAGCCGCCGCAGGACGCTTCCCACAACCGTTCCGCTTTCCAGCCCGACCCGGAAAACAAGTTACCGACCGTCACAGGGCCAGCCGTTCCTACGGCGACCACGTCCACCTCCGGCTCCAGACAGACGCCTCACCTGTCTGTGAGCAGAGCCGCCTCTGTGTCTGTCCCCCTCACTGACATTGTAAATGGTAAATGGACTGCATTTATATAGCGCTTTTATCCAAAGCGCTTTACAATTGATGCCTCTCATTCACCAGAGCAGTTAGGAGTTAGGTGTCTTGCTCAGGGACACTTCGACATACCCAGGGTGGGGGATCGAACCGGCAACCCTCCGACTGCCAGACAACCGCTCTTACCTCCTGAGCTATGTCGCCCCTATGACAGACCCTGTCTGTGAGCAGAGCCGTCTCTGTGTCTGTCCCCCTCATTGACAGACCGTGTTGTGAGCAGAGCCGTCTCTGTGTCTGTCCCCCTCAGTGACAGACCTCAGCCGTCAGGTTTTTTTACCCACAGGGGTTTCGGGTTCGTTTGGCCATGCCTTACAGGCAGGTCCTCCAGGCCGAGGCAGATGAGTCTTTGCTCTATGAGTCAGTCTAGCATTGGGAGAGACACGCATATACACTAAATGAGCAGAGAGGAGGAATATGTTCAACCGCGAATCCACGTCTCTCTCCAGACGCACGCAATCGATGACCGACAGAGAAAGCCAAGGCTAGCCAATGAGCACTGGGTGCTTAGAGACCCCCCTCAGGAGATGGGCGAAGCATTTAGCTTCCAACGATGTGCACTATATTATTACAATGAATATTATTATTATTATTATTATTATTATTATTATTCACATTCTGTTTACATTCTCTTTAGATAAATGATATAAGAACATTAGTAACAGTGTTGTTCTGCCCCGGATGTCCGTCCATTTTCAATTCAATTCTCTGACGATGACAGCTTCAGCTCGCAAGATAAGAAAATTAGGGAAAACCCCGGTATTAACCCCCGGTCAACTCTGCACTGAAATATTTTGTATTTATTTAGCGGATAATGAGGACAGTTTGGGATCGCCGCTCGGGCTGAGCTGAGCGTTCATCTCCAGTGATCTCCAAGATTGTTCACTAAACTGTTCAGAGACAGGTCCAAACTGATAAATGAAAAGGTGAGTTTTCTGCAAACCTCCAGGGGAGGAGCGTTTTCCACAGAGAGAATCGGCTCTTCTGAAACCTGAAGCCATATGTGTTAATCTCCTTTTGAACAATAGAGCACAGGAGCTTATAATGACACAAACACCCAGTCCATCTCAGCCTTTTATGTATCTCCAGACTACAGTAAATGGTAAATGGGCTGCATTTATATAGCACTTTTATCCAAAGTGCTTTACAATTGATGCCTCTCATTCACCCATTCACACACACACTCACACACCAACGGTGAAAGGCTGCCATGCAAGGTACCAATCAGCTCGTTGGGAGCAATTAGGGGTTAGGTGTCTTGCTCAGGGACACTTCGACATGCCCAGGGTGGGGATCGAACCGGCAACCCTCCGACTGCCAGACAGCCGCTCTTACTTCCTGAGCTGTCGCCCCCATTCAGCACCGTGCCCAACCTGGGTGCCCAGGGGCATGGCCTGGCAAGGGGTGCCACATACTAATAACTCAGTCTCACACAAAAACACAAACACAACACACAATACACACACTCAAATATATACACACACACACACACACACACACACACACACACACACACGACTCAATATCAATGCAGACTTTACCTTTCATTTCCCCCATCCCCCCTTGTTCTACTGACAGAAAGCTTCCATTATGTCAACAGTCTTCTCCTGAAGAAGAATCATGTTGACAAACTTGCTCTCAGCATCTGAGGTTTTAACAGGGATTCAGTCCTGGGCACAGCCTGGCCTCGTTTCCGAGCTACAACCCACCCCTGACACAAAAGACATCAAAACCTGCCAGCTCCGTAATATGGCTGAACATCACACATCACAGCATGACGGTTTGTCTGGTATGTATTCCTCAAAGTAAATTTGAATTTTTTTCCCCCACCACACACATCACCAGAAACCTGGGAACACACCCTGTACATGTACAGCATTATGTCTGCTCACAGGGATACCAAAACCACAAGGCCATGTACAGCATTATGTCTGCTCATAGGGATACCAAAACCACAAGGTTTGTAAATGTAGCATTTTGCAGAGAGAACTTCAAACTAAAATCAAACGTGTTCATCTTCACCAGCACAGCTCAGCAGGTTCAGTGATAAACTAAATAAAGTCTAAAAACTGTGTTCAGGGAAAAACTTTACTCACATTTAACGCAAGTCAAAGCTAATAGACCGAATGTTGAGTGTGTGTGCCATGGTCCAGTTTCGATCTGAGACCATGGGGCTCATCCGTGCACCAGAGCATGACGCCTTAACCAAATGAGCCACCCAGCAGCCCTAATTTGAAATTAGAAATATAGCATTAATCTGTTGTGTGTCCATCCCTCAGTGCGCTGACGTGTTTCTATTAGCACCAGGCAGGCAGCGGGCTGCAGCACATCAGAAGCCCGCTTCCCCTCCCTTACGGAGCGAGCTGTTAGGGAGAAGCACGCGCTCAGGCGACGCGGGGCACGCGCACACGCGTGGGTCCGTTACGACGCCCGAGACAGTGAACCCGAGACAAACTGCGGCTCGTTCAGTACGCTCCTCAGGAGAGCGCCCGCTGACACTTTTATAAGATCTGCTCTAAGAAACGTCTGGGCAAGATAACCCCAGGATCAATATCTCTGTCCCAATAGCAACACCTTAAAACAATTGTGAAGTGGATAATGTCTATTGGACACACAATAGACACTAGAGCTCTGTGTCAATTAACTTTACGGTTGAGCTCACAGAGATTCCTGGAGAATGAGGAATTCCTGAATCACGTTAGGTACCTGGGTCATTAAATCACGCTACATTCGCACATACAATAAGAGGCTGGATGATAGTGAGCTGGTAGTAAAGGGGGGTGGGGGGGGGGTGTAAATACAGCAGCACAGAGTGTATTTCCTGGGCCTAGCTGTGCAGATTACAAGCCACACTCATTTCAAATATCAATTCAGCAGCCTGAGAGAGATCAAATCAAACAGTTACAGGTACATCCAGAACATGTGATGACCACAGCACCAATCAGAGAAGCAGACCAAATCACCCTGAAACACATTCACAAAATATCACTGACCAAGAGCCAAAAATTAGGAAACTTAATTTTGTTAATACAGCAGTGATTAAAACACTAGCATTTGACCAGCTATGGACATCAACATATGCAAAAACAGAATGCATCTAGTGAATGCATCTAGTGAATGTTTTTTCCTAATTTATTTACTTAACACAACTGCTGCAAAACTCACACACAAGTGAAAGTGTATAATGCACTGTGAGACACCATGACTAACCTCACCCCTTCCACCCCCATCCCCATTCCATTCCAGTTTGGGATCCAGTGCTCAGGGTCACTCTTTGACCTGGAAGTGCTACACCTTCAGAACACTGTCTAACTCATCGCTGTTTTGGGCCCAGAGCTCCCCCTTGTGTGGGGAGGGCAGTACAGACGCAGAGGACACGCAGTGTAGGACGGGCCCACACTCTGACACTATCGGACATAAGCTCAGCTCCTTCAGGGCCAAGCCGTACCCACGTGGATATATTGGTCCCTCAGTATTAGATAAATTATCACAACAAATGGAGCGTTAACTCCAGCTGACAAACAGCCACACCTGAACACAGGAACGGAGCGATGCACCAACGCTCCAACGCGTCGCGTCCTTACGGCACTGTCTGGGGTTTAAACCTGAATCCAGAGAAGAGCTCCAGCCTGATCCCACCCTAATAAAGACAGCTGGAGAGGAGGAGAGGCCGAAGCCAGCCTGGATGTCTCAAGTGCCCCCCCCCCTCCCCTGCCACCCCCACCCCCCCACTTGAAAAACCTCATCCACTTCAGTGATTGTTCACTTTTCTGTAATCAATAAGGGACAGCAGCCGGGCTGAGGAGCTGAAGATGACAGTCTCCATCGCGCCCCAGAATCAATCCCCCTGGTTATTAATCTCTCAGACTTCATAATTCCCCCCGGACCGGCCCAAGGGCGAGGCTGCAGCGCCCCCGTGTCCCCCCCCCCCCCCCCCCCCAACGCTCCTCACGGGGAGATCCGCCGCGGCGAAACGGCGACGGCGATCCGCCAAACAGCACGCGGGAGACAGGCTCGCCACGGCAACCGTGAGGACCCTGTCGGGGGTGGACGCTCTCCTACTCCGGCAGTCTCTTCATAATATGTTTCTGTTTTTGGGAAACGCTGCTTTATGGGGACATGCTGCCAGTCACTCCAGCGACGGATTTGTGCAGACTGAGAACAGACTGACGGTCTAAAGCACAGAAAGTCCAGGTGGGCCGCTGTGTCTGCAGGTTTAACTGGTGCCCAGTTACACTAAAATGCATATCTGCACATGAGAGAGACCGCCCAGGTCATTAAATCAGCTGTGTGAGATTAACCATCTAACGATCAGTGCGCTTTCAGACACACAAGTGGGTCAAACTTTAAATTAAGCAGGCAGTTTATGTCACTGTAATTACATTGTAGTTAAATAATTAAGTGCTTTGTGACTGTGGGCACATTCTGCAGTGATATTACACACTGTTAAACAATTCTGTTAAACCCGAGGTGCGTTTTATTGGGATAATGGTTCAATGCACCATCACAGGAACAACAAATTTGCATCCATTACATTCGATTTTGGTTCACTGCTTGTATACTGTATGTGTGTGTGTGTGTGTGTGTGTATGTGTATGTGTGTATGTGTGTGCGCACGTGTGTACGCGTGCGTGCGTGTTTGTGTGCGTGCATGTGCATGTGCATGAGAGTGTGTGGTGTGTGTGTGAGTGTGTGTGTGCGTGTATGTTTACAGCTTCTTAATACTTTTATATTTTCATTCCTGTTGTGTTCACTGTCTATTGCAGTTCAAAACAGTAAAAACGAAGATCAGATCAGGACAGAGAAATGGAAAAAAAAAAAAAAAAATTCTAATTCTTCCTCAGATTTAGATTTTCTCAGACGAAGAATGAGTGAGAACGATGCTTATTGTCCGCCACTGTGGGATAAAATCCTGATAAAAGTACATATGTGGATATATATTTGGTGGGAAATGGAGATAATGAGAAAAATGATTCTGGAAATGGAGCGTGCGAGCGTATCGTTTCCAGGTCTTTTCAGCGTTGTCCTATCTCTCGTCACGAGCAAGATTGTGTGTAAGCGAATAAGGCACAGTCTGGGTTTATCGGTCTCCCCACAGCCTGACCGCGACCAAAATAAGAAATGGCGCCGGTTCGGCTCGTACCCTGAGGCGTCTGAGCGGGGCGATACGCGGAGGCGGGGTTCGGCTCGGGGGGGGGGGGGGGGGGCGCGTGACACCCCCGCCTTGTTCCCGCGCTCCCCGCCGCCCAGCCCCGCGTAAATGGCCAGAACTCCCCCGCCAACATGGCTCTCTCACAGGAGACACACCCCGCCAACATGGCTCTCTCACAGGAGACACACCCCGCCAACATGGCTCTCTCACAGGAGACACACCCCCCAACATGGCTCTCTCACAGGAGACACACCCCGCCAACATGGCTCTCTCACAGGATGACACACCCCGCCAACATGGCTCTCTCACAGGAGACACACCCCGCCAACATGGCTCTCTCACAGGAGACACACACCCCGCCAACATGGCTCTCTCACAGGAGACACACCCCGCCAACATGGCTCTCTCACAGGAGACACACCCCGCCAACATGGCTCTCTCACAGGAGACACACCCCGCCAACATGGCTCTCTCACAGGAGACACACCCCCGCCAACATGGCTCTCTCACAGGAGACACACCCCGCCAACATGGCTCTCTCACAGGAGACACACCCCCGCCAACATGGCTCTCTCACAGGAGACACACCCCGCCAACATGGCTCTCTCACAGGAGACACACCCCCGCCAACATGGCTCTCTCACAGGAGACACACTCTGCCAACATGGCTCTCTCACAGGTGACACACCCCACCAACATGGCTCTCTCACAGGAGACACACCCCACCAACATGGCTCTCTCACAGGAGACACACCCCGCCAACATGGCTCTCTCACAGGAGACACACTCTGCCAACATGGCTCTCTCACAGGTGACACACCCCACCAACATGGCTCTCTCACAGGAGACACACCCCGCCAACATGGCTCTCTCACAGGAGACACACCCCGCCAACATGGCTCTCTCACAGGAGACACACTCTGCCAACATGGCTCTCTCACAGGAGACACACCCCGCCAACGTGGCTCTCTCACAGGAGACACACCCCGCCAACGTGGCTCTCTCACAGGAGACACACCCCGCCAACGTGGCTCTCTCACAGGAGACACACCCCGCCAAGCCGACGGGTTCTCTCTCGCTCTGCGGACGTTCTGCCGCCCAATCAGAGGAGGCTTCGGGGCGCGAGGGCGTTAGTTCTGGATCTGAAGGAGGAGTGCGCGGCGCAAGAGCGTTCTCTCCTCTCGGCCTCTTTACGGACGATCCGATCCCCGTCTGCGTGCTGCTCCGGGTCAGAGAGGGTCCAGAGACACCCGCGCCAGACCCAATCAATCACCGACACATCTGCACTACAGACACACACACACACCCGCACTACAGACACACACACACATCTGCACTACAGACACACACACACACCCGCACTACAGACACACACACATCCGCACTACAGACACACACACATGAAGCGCTGGGAATTACTTACAGGGATCGAAACATAAAGCTACAGGAGCCAGATCAGATCAGCCCCTTGCAAAATAAAATTTAAAAATAAATAAAAATAAAGTCAGTTTTCCTTTACTGGATAAAAAACTCATTGGAGGCAAACACTGTGTATTACCTGTGCAGCCTCGCAAACTAATTAAGAACCAACGTTTGAATTATGCGGCTGTGTGGCGCCAAAGAAAAACAGCGTAAGACCCGTGCTTTCACACAAGCCCAAAATAATCGATCCGGAAGGGCAGACGTACCCGGCTGGGCTTCTCCCAGCTTGCCGCAGTGAGGTCAGGCCAGGTTAATCAAACGCGGCACAGCCAAGGACGATGATGAGCCGCCGGACCGGAAGGACGGCGTCTGACCGCGCCCAGCTGGCTCCCCTAAACTGGAGGGGGTGTGGCGGAGAGTTCTGGAAAAGAGCCTTTTTTAGGCATAAATATTTCATCCCTACTGCAATATTGAGCAGCTGCTCAGAAGGGCAGTGCAGTCCGGGGCCTGACAGACAGAGAGATTAAAAGGTAGTGAAGTTCTCAACTCTACGGTCCAGTCAGCAGGAGGGAGAGGAAAGGAGGAAGCCACTCATTAGAGGACTACAACTCCCATCTCTCCTGACCACAGAACTACATGCACCCTTTCAGACCACAGAGCTACTCACATCTCTTTAGACCAGTGAACTACACCCTTGTCCTCAGATTGCATAATTCCTACCTGCTCTTAAAATCACAGAGCTTCTCCAACCTCTACAGACCACAGAAACAGTCTCCACCCTAACCTGCTTCTGGCACACCCCACATGCATTTCTCAGGGCTGTGTAGGTGATTCTGCAGACACTGGAGGTCAGCTAGACAAGGTGGGACGTTATAACTTTACATGATGCTGTAATATTAGCTTCCAGCCGTTAAGTGGCCTGCACTTTTTGAGAAAGAAAGTTACAAACGCATTTAATAAAAAACTGAAATAATAAAATGAGAGTAGAGTGCGGAATCTGAAGGAATATACAGGCAACTGAAGTTTTAAACGCAATATAACAACTCTCTCTTCCAGGCCAAATCGGCCCTTAGCAGCTGACTTAACCAAAATGATTATTACTTCAAATTCTCTGACATATTTTTGGATCATGTTCACATGAAGCATATAAAGGGACTGCTAACACTCAGCGGCAGCCTATTTTCAAAAAGCCAATGCAATTTTCCAAGGGTATATGCAGCAGGTGCTAATACAATTTTACTAATAAATCTTAAGTAAAAATCTGAATTCCAACAACCCAGAATAACAGAAGAATTAGAGCCCAGTTCCTTATAATCATCATTGGAGTTCACCCTTATTTCATTTGAAAGGACGCTCATCTTTTTGTGCACTGAAATGAGAATTAAGATCACCGCACTCCTGCTATCAGTAACGGTCTGGCCAGCCGCTATGTTTACGCTCGCTCTCCACAGGCCCGCTGCTGAATGACATCATAATATTTCATCCAATTACACATCTGCTTTCCCTCTGAGAAAAGAGGAAAGCTAACTGCCTACTGAGAAAAAGCCTGTCTTCTTTCACAGCCGATTGCCATTTACAGGCCCTTCTCAGCCCTTAATAACTGATAATAGGTTGTGTCTGTTTTCTGCTCCCTAGTTTAACAGCACACGCCACACTGTTGTTTGTGAGTAAAGTTTAACACTAGTTTTTATTTATTTATTTATCTATTTTTACAGCATGGATAGCACTGCCTTTAATTAAATTGAAATCTTATCCTCCTTAAGTTTTTTATATTTTTTTTAACCCCCTAATACCTTTAGCCTGTAGTGTAAATAAAAACGGCACTAAAGTTGCAAGAAATATGATGAAGAAGGAGTTAGGCGTAGATGTGCAGGGACAAGTAAACATTGTGGCAAGAAGGTTATGCCCAGTGAGAATTTGCTAAGAACGGCATCATTTTAGACCAGCAGATCACAGTTGCCATTTTACTGCAGTCAGGGGAACTGGTTTCTCTCTAGTTATTCCTGTAGTTGCGGTGCAACTTTGCAACAAATTATTTGCTAGACACCACAAGATATTTGTCTACTGCGTCTTGATCTTCATGGCCTTCTCCTGTTAACATTACTGGCCATCAGCTGGACACTACTGAGTGTGTACTGGACACTGCACCTGGAAATCTTAAGCTTTTTTTTTTTCTTGCTGGGAATAACCGTCTTGCCACAGTGTTTACTTGGCTCTGCATATTTAAGCCTCCAATTTCTTTACAATATTTCTTGCAGCTTTAGAGCCTATTTCAATTACACTACAGACTAAAAGTATTAGGCTAAACTAAACAAAAAAACTTCAATACCCCTTTTTGCAAAATGACTGGATAGACTTCCAACAATTTTTTAAATTGTAATTAAAGCCAAAGGAGGCTATTTTAAGGGTAGTCGTGTCAAAGATTATTTTTAATAAAAAATCATCTTTTTGTTTTATTGTAGGTAGAAAAAAACCCACTGGTGGCCTAATGTTTTTGGCTGGTACTGTACATATAAACTTAAAGGCATACGTTGTTTACAAAGCGAACTCTTTCTTCATCCTCAACCTGCCCATTCACCCCTAGTAGGCTATCCGAAGGTCACTGACACGCAACTTCATTTGAACGACCAGTAAATTTTTTCAATAAAAAAACATTTCTGATAATGAACCAGAAACTTACAAATAATTTGAAAACCGGACATTCCGTTAAAAAAAATGGACATTTGGCAGCCCTAGCAGGATGGCCAGAGGTGACATTACTTACAGGTCCAACAGAAAACAAGCCAGCTCCGCGGTGCTTCTCATCCCCTTGGCAAACTTTAGCTGACGCCACCGAGGAAAAGCAATTCCAAGGTTAACTCTAGTTCTTGAACAAGCTCTGTCATCTTGTCTTTTCACTTCAGTGCATCTGGGCCATTGCAGAGGAGAGCTAGCTATAGCAACAAACACTCCACTGATCCCAAACCACAGGCCCTGCAGCCACGCCCATCCCTCTCCACACAGAAAAGAGCGACACGCCCAGAAACGTCCCAGACATATTTCAGAAAACAAATACAGGAAATGGTGCACGAAAGCTTAAGGACAGATATTGCCAGTGCATCATAAATATGCCTTCACACGGTTATATTATAATATTTTCAAGGTAAAAATCCTGCATATTATGCCTTTAATGCAACCCTATAACAGACTGCTTGCTGGTATTGGTTTTAATGTTAATTTTCCTTCAGGTTTAGGGGCATTTATTAAGGCCCGTGGCTCCAGTTTGTCATCAGCTCAGGAAGCGCATGTGACTGGCAGATGTTTATATCAGAAAGATTTTCCACAGAAACCATCTCTGTCTGAACACATCCGATGGTTTCTACCGCCATCAATCTGGGTCATTTCCCCTGTCCTGCCCAAGTTTCATTTCCTTACTGTCCTCAGCCCCGCTGTTTTATATTTGATATAACTCACATTTAATGGGCTTTGAGAAGCGTTCTGTGACAGTTATTTTGTTAAGAGTGTAATATTAAATAAAATATGATTGAGAGGTAGTTTGAGAGAGCGGGGTGGGGGGAGGGTGGTGGGTTTATGAGGCGGGCCACAGGCTGAGGAGGGAACGAACATCCTCCAACGGGACGGCGTGCCGGCGGGACAGAGACGCGTCCGGGCGTCCCGCTCGAACCCCCGGCGACCCCCAGCAGGGTCTGGCCCAAAAACGGCATCAGGGCCGGGCGAAGGTCAACATGCCGCTAGAGTCGGAGGATACGCAGCGACCGCGCCCGCCGTGCCCACTGTGCCCGCAGCGTTGGCATATTACGCTTATGCCCACAGCTCAGTAACAGCAGATATACGGGCACTCTCCTGTGACCTCACAACACACAGATTACACACAGATTACACAGCCCTTACACACAGATTACACACAGATTACACAGTCCTTACAGGAAAGAGTAGCAGCATAAACTATAAAGACAATGTGCTCTGTCACACAAGCACAGAATATATGTGTGTGTGTGTGTGTGTGTGTGTGTGTGTGTGTGTACACAGGCATACACACAATCTAAAACATATTTTTCATATAAAACATTATACTATGATACTACATAGAACATGTAGTTTTCCCTAAGAACAAGAGTTCACATGTCAATTCAGACTAAATTTGCAGGACAATCTTTCACAGTCACTATGCACCTAAAGTTTGCGGATATGAAAAAAAAAAATGCACAGCCTAACAGCTCAAATTAAGTTTTCCATTCTCTCTCTCTCTCTCTGGATTAGCTGAAGTGTTTATATTTGCTGTGAAGGCCACACGCACTGAAAGGGTGGAATTCACCTCTTTGCAAACCGCATTCAAAAGAGCTCTTCTTCTGTCCCCCATCAGCAGCCTCGGCACGTTGAAGGAGACGTGCAGCCGCCCGTTCTGTCCTGAAGCAAAGAACACCCCCCCCTACAACCACCCCCCCCCCCCCCCCCCCCCCAGAATCACCACCAAACCCCCCCCCGCCCTCCCAGAATCACCAAACCCTCCCCCCAGCCCGTCCGGACTGGAGCAGACGGGAGAAGGCGAGGCTGGCCGGGCGTGCGCTCGGAGGCCCTGTGAGATTCGGACCAGAGCTCCGCGAGTCGACGTGTTCGGGAGATAAGAGGGAAACAAGCAGAGCAACCGCTACAGAGAAACAGCAGGCCCGGCATCGCAGGCTGGATTAGCGCGCGGGCCAGCTAGCTTCCGTAAACACTCCCGAGGAGTGAAACAAACACTGGGGGCTTCTTTAGCTTCACAAGACCAGCAAAAAGATGCGGCCTGGTCTCATTACCATAGCAACACATTCTGGGTTTGATAAGGCTGTTTCAGAACAGAGTAGAACAGAACAGAACCAGCCTCCTTGAAGTGAGCCAGTCTGTTTCCACACAGTTGTCCTGACCTATTAAATGTGGTATTTTACTCACTGATCTGCTCTGACTGATCCAAAGAAATTTCATTCATGCGGAAGATCGATCAGCATGGAAAGATTTGAGCATAGCTATATTAAGAGTAAAGAAAAAAACCATCTTATTTTAAGGGGAAACAAAACGTGATGCACATTTGCTGTATAAGATCTAAAACAGCTGTTCTTAACAAACAAAGGACTAGACAAATGATGTTTATGATTTAAGAAAATAATTGATTATTTAAGAGTCATTTCACACTGGTGAGGTCATGACTCCAACTGAAATCTAAGATTACACTCTCCCTGGAACACACATGGGAATGGCTATCGGTGAACATATAACACAGAGGAAGCAGATAAGGATGCAGAACGATAACAACAGGTTTCCTTTGCGATGACCTGAACTGCTGTTCACTATCTGCTCAGGAGTGGACTGATCCTACATAGGAGCAGATTTTTTTTTTTTTTTTTTTGCAAGTATAATGTGTCTCAGCCTCTCCACTGTGAGGGACAGTTTGAGCCTCATGCCCTCCAATCCAATAATAAATACCTGGGCCACCAGCCCAGTGCATCACTAGGAACTTGGAAGAATACATTTTCAAACTAGGAAAGAATTATTAAAGGTTAAAAATTCTACTATTAAAAATATACATAAACAAAATGAGTGGTAATTTAGTCAGAGATGTTTCAAATTAGCCAGATGGTCCTGATTCTACATTCCTCCTCCCCCACACATCCCCACGCATCCCCACCCCCCAGGTTCGGGCTGGTAACACAGCTCAGGGCAGCCATCTCCACAGCAGTGTCCCCTTTAATAACCTCAGGAAAGGCCACTGAATTGGAACCTCTCGGCTCCAGCAGCAGGGAGAGAGAACCTCCAGCGGTAATGACCCGGAGACAGAGCCTGATCTGGCGGGTGCGTTAGGGTCCCCAATTCCTCCCCGTCTCGGGGAGACAGGGGCATCCGTGTGACCTTTACCAGGCTGAGACCGGGGCGGTTTGCCCCCCAACGCCCGAGTCTGCGCTCCGAATTTCCTCAGATCCAAGGAATGCGCAGCCACTGTCACCTTTACTTAATGTCAGGGGTCTGTGTCCGTCACCCAGCCCTATATTAAGCCCCGGAAACCGGATTAATTATATATATACACGTCCTGGAGCAGGAAAACACACAAACACACACAGCCCTGCGGTCGAGCTCCCCGCTGTACACATCACACGTTTCCCAGAATGTACACAGTGCGCTGCATTTCAGAATGCATCAAGACAGGCGTCATGTGTACGGTCACACGATACGGTGCCGTAGAGGAATGTTCTTTGATCTCAACCAATGAGGTCTTCATCGGACATGATGCAATAAGAGGGAGGCGACGCAGCGTTCTGACAGAGAACATTCCGGAACCTGACTGGCTCTGCATGTCAAGAGGCCACGCAACAGGAGTCTTAGTAAAACAGAGTGCATTGTGGGCATTTGTGATTTAACCCCCGTCACTGCTGTTGAAGGTGTCGAGCATGATGCGTGTTTGAGTGTACGTGCAGCTCAAACATGTCGAGAGCCTGGACACAGGGCACACTTATCCATTTCACCAGAGTGCACAGCATGTGTGCGCATAACACTGCATTAATAATGCACACACAATACAGTATAATCTGAACTCTTATGAAAGTGAAAGGAGATGTATTCAACCGCAGTGAAGGAGTGGTGAGTACCGTCATGCCGGGCTAAGCTGGGGTTCTTTATCTGTCAGGCCTGATATCTTAACGTGCTCCAAGCTCCTGGCGTCAAATAAAATGTGGTCGTGTTACTATTTTTGCATTAAGTAACACTGTATTACGCATTACTTATATTTAATCATCTTGCCATCTTTATTGAAATTGAAATTATTCTGTGTTGAACCTACATGAATGTGTGTGCGTCTTTGTGTGCGCGCATGTCAGTATGTGTGTGTGTGTTTGTGTACCTGTGTGTGTGTGTGTGTGTGAGCGTGCCTTTGTGTGCGCATTTATGTACCTATGTGTGCAAGCCTCTGTGTGTGTATGTATGTATGTATGTGTATGTACCTGTGTGTGCACGTGCCTCTGTGTGTGTGTGTGTGTGTGTGCCTGTGTGTGCACGTGCCTCTGTGTGTGTGTGTTTGTGTACCTGTGTGTGTATGCCTCACGTGTGTGTGTGTGTGTGTTTGTGTACCTGTGTGTGCAAGCCTCTATGTGTGTGTGTGTGTGTGTGTGTGTGTGTGTGTTCAGAGACGGGGGGGGGGGGTCCCTCCGGCTGCACACAGGACTTCACAGCAGCATCATGTTTAAAATATGAACCGTGCGGTGAGTTGGGCTCACGGCACCTGAAAGCTCCCGCGCCCCCCCCACTATGCCCCCCCCCCCCCCCTCAGTCCCCCCCACTCCGCGTCCCACCTGCTCCCCCCCCCCCCCCCTCGCTCCGCCCTTCCCCCAACAGCTGCTGCAGGGAAGATAGCTCCCCCGTCCATCCATCCATCATCCCAGGAACACTTTTTGGGACCGAATCCTGAGCTCTGTGTTCCTCTGCCTTCCTCCGAAAAACATCTGCTGCCTACATGGGTACATCCCTCACGAGGGGGCTGGGGGCGGGGGGCGGGGGGCGGGGGGCTGGGGGCTGGGGGCTGGGGGGTGTTAAAGCCTGTTCTGATTTATGCATCTTGTCACTGGCCTACGGCTGGAATAAGAGAGAGAGAGAGAGAGCGAGAGACAGACAGAGAGAGAAAGACATGGGAGTGGGAGAGACAGAAAGTGAGAAAGAGGGAGAGAGAGAGTGAGGGGAAAGAAAGAGAGGGAAAGATAGAGAAAGAGGGGTGTAAAACTCTTCCCTCTGTTTCCTCTCTCCAGGTCCATATCTGGAGCAGAATAAATTCCATTAAATTCTGGTGATTTATAATTATTGTCACACAGTTTATTCTCTCATTCTGAAGAGAGACACAAACACCTGAATTTAAAGCAAAGACGCACGCGGATGATGCAGGCCTAAGAGTCGTGCCTTCTTTCTTTTTCTTCTTTGCTTTGGAACTCATTTTTCATTAAATCCAGCAGCCACTGACCTCGTTAGGACTAAATTAAAGGAGGATTACTCAGATTTAACAATGAAACTATTTGTTATTGCACTGAATCGGGGCCAGAATTCTTATGTTTATTACTGGATCTTTTTATACATCCTGGCTTGTTTGGCGTTTCCTCTACGTTTGATCCAAAGCCCAGCTTGGAGTCGCATTAATACCAATGGCCTACGCATGCAAACAGTACTTTGAAACTCAATTTGAAATCTCACACGACACTATCCCGTATGGAATTAGTCTAAAATACTTCTGTATTAGACTTTGAAAATTATTATTATTTTTTTTAACGTGGGCAAGGCAGGCTCACAGGCCACGGCGAGCATAACAAAGATAAAACATCCTCCCTCATCCCGTCACTCTGAGGAGCTCATCTCCATTTTTAATCATCGCAGTCACACCCGGAGAGCGAACAGGGGAAGCCCCCGCTGGTGTGCAACGGCTGACCCTCAGACACGTTTCTGCTTTAGCAAACGCATTAGCGCCGGACCTCACCGCCGATCTCGCCCTAATTAGACCAGAAAAATCTATATTAAGGAGACATGACAGTGACCACCGAACAGTACAGCCCTGCGTCCTGCAGGACTTTCACAGACGTGTGTGAAGGATGAGCTCAGTGAGGTGCAGGGGCTCAGTGAGGGACAGGGGCTCAGTGAGGGACAGGGGCTCAGCGAGGTACAGGGGCTCAGTGAGGGACAGGGGCTCAGTGAGGGACAGGGGCTCAGTGAGGGACAGGGGCTCAGCGAGGGACAGGGGCTCAGCGAGGGACAGGGGCTCAGCGAGGGACAGGGGCTCAGCGAGGGACAGGGGCTCAGTGAGGGACAGGGGCTCAGCGAGGGACAGGGGCTCAGTGAGGGACAGGGGCTCAGTGAGGGACAGGGGCTCAGTGAGGGACAGGGGCTCAGTGAGGGACAGGGGCTCAGCGAGGTGCAGGGGCTCAGCGAGGTGCAGGGGCTCAGCGAGGGAGCGTACAGCCCTGTGTCCTGTAGGACTTTCACAGACGTGTGTGAAGGATGAGCTCAGTGAGGGAGCGTACAGCCCTGTGTCCTGTAGGACTTTCACAGACGTGTGTGAAGGATGAGCTCAGTGAGGGAGCGTACAGCCCTGTGTCCTGTAGGACTTTCACAGACGTGTGTGAAGGATGAGCTCAGCGAGGGAGCGTACAGCCCTGTGTCCTGCAGGACTTTCACAGATGCACGGGAAGGACTGGCTCAGTGAGGGACATGAGCTCTGGAGAAGCACACAGACCCGCCACCCAAACCGCCACCCAAACCCCCACCAGAACCACTCAGCTTTTGCTCTCCTGTATTTTCCTGCCGAAACTCCACATGGCTGCACGTGGGATTGGGGCGTCACCCCATCAGGGCGTGGCTGAAGCGCTTTACGCTCCAGCATGTGACCCCGTCCCGGGAGCGGTCCGAGTGTGATTGTGCTGGTAGGTCCGTCCATCGCCCGGAATAAAACCTCCCCTCCCTGGCCACCGTCCAATGAGGACGCAGCAACGAGACTCTGACACATTCAGCGGCCAATCACAAACCACAGGATGAGGCTGAGGACCGCTGTCACACTTCAACAGAAAACAAGTCATGATTTCTGCTGAAGTCCAAGTTATCAGTTTATTTTATATCATATATTTTATTTACATACTGGTCTTATATCTGTCTGCTGTTTTCTGCAGTGCTGCTGTATATCACAGACAACTACTAAAGCCTTACACTCAAATGAGGCATTTCCAGCTATCAGTCAGCATGCAGGCTACTGGCAAAAAATGCTATTAGATCTTGTGATAAAACTGTTCTTTCTCTTTCTTCTTTAAATCAACTGGAATATTTTACAAATGGGAACAAAGTATTATTTTCACAAACACAGTTTTACAAGTTCAATTTGCTAAAACTGTGTTTGTCTGGAAAAACGAAAGTGCATTTATTTATTTATGAGTAAAAGAAAAGGACAAACTATGATTGAATCCAGGGCTGAAATCGCTCCCTGGTTTCCCAGTTCTGTCAGAGAGTGATGAGATACGCTTTCCTATCCATGATTTCTTCAGTTTCAAAGATTAAAAAATTGCAATAGATAAGCACACATAAGGTTGGGGGGGGGGGGGGGGGGCGGAGTGGGCTGCGGCAGGGAATCCGAACACCCATCCACCCCCGAAAATAATTAATTAATAAACAAAACAAAAAATACAAAAACGGCTTTGACACACAGCTGTCACTTTTGATTAACATTCAGGCGACAATCTGTTAAGACCTTTCAACAAATAACCTATGAAACCTTTCTTTTTTTTTTAAATATAAAAAAGAATCTGCCACCCAAAACTGAGAAACTGGCACTTCCCTAAGGCAGCCAATCACCTTTCTGCCCAAACACTGGCACCATC
This sequence comes from Anguilla japonica, assembly GCA_025169545.1. Taxonomy (NCBI): domain Eukaryota; kingdom Metazoa; phylum Chordata; class Actinopteri; order Anguilliformes; family Anguillidae; genus Anguilla; species Anguilla japonica. Next base: position 47,835,270 of record CM045898.1, read on the forward strand.
TGTCTGATTAGTGAGCCATTATCCTCATTTACAGTGGGCACTAAATGTGACAGGCTATGCTAAACATCTCCGTCACCATTTCACTGCAGCACTGTGAATGTTTCAGTAGCCTTGGGCTGCTCACGTACACCCCAAACCCTTCAAGGTTCTAGATGACAAATTAATGACTAGAATCTTCTAAATAGAACATTCCAACGCTCATGTAATAATTCCAAAAAAACAAAAAAAAATTCCAAAGAACCAACTCTTCAAAGAGGTAAAGGCATACAATGGCATTCCGTCTCAGAGGAAAAACTATCCCTGCGGTTGAAAGGAACATGACTTTGGGAACAGAAACGGAACTGATGAACAGAAACCGAACTGATGAACAGAAACCGAACTGATGAACAGAAACGGAAGGGCGTGAACACGGGTCCAGCTGTCACTATAGCGACAGTCACATGGAGTGCGAGGGCTGATTTGTATGTTTACATTTAAATGGCAAAGTGCAGGGGGAGAGGTCTACAGGGCGCGGTTTGCTGATTAAGATGCGCATGGAGCGTCTGCAGCTGCGCAAACACTACGGCTGTCTTCCTCGCTGTCTGCACGCCTGACAGTGTTGTTTGTGTAACCACGATTATGTCATTACGTGTGTTCAGTCACATATCTCTGATTTTAATTAACGAGCCAGCGTGTTCATACGTGTGTGCCGCTGTATGAGCAGACTTGCAGACGTGTGTGTGTGTGTGTGTGTGTGTGTGTGTGTGTGTGTGTGTGTGTGTGTGTGTGTGTGTGTGTGTGTGTGTGTGTGTGTGTGTGTGTGTGCGTGTGTGTGTGGTGTGTGTGTGTGGTGTGTGTGTGTGTGTGTGTGTGTGCGGTGCGTGTGTGCGTGTGTTGTGTGTGAGTGTGTGTGTGTGTGTGTGCGCGTGTGTGTGTGTGTGTGTGTGTGCGCGTGTGTGTGTGTGTGCGTGCCTTGTGTTCTGAGTGCGTATACTGAGGTAGACTCATACTCATTAGTCATACAGGCTTGTATGATGGCTGGGCTGGAGGGTTAACACCGTCTCTGTTGCCCATCAGGTCCTCCCCCTGTAATCAGCAGCATCAGCACCAGCATCACGCCCAGCGCTGTCTCCGCCCCCTCTGACCTGTCAGAGAGACCCTCCAGCACCACACTCAGCGCCTCTGTGAAGAGTGTCACTGTGCCCTGCTGACCCAAAAAATATATATTTTATTAATAAATAAAATTAAAAGCACAGACGCATTTAGCGACCTGAAAATTAGAATAAATATCAAAGTTCAGGGTGCTGAAAAAAATAAATTACCAAAAAAAAAAACAATGAGGGCTTTATGGATGAGCACTGAGCAGATGTGTGTGGGGGCTGGGGTGTGAAGTGCACTGTGACAAACTCAGGGACTAATTTGATTTTATTTCACGGCCACCTCTGGGCGTTAAGTGGCTTGTCACGCCGATGCTGTGAGATACTGGAGCGAAGAGCGCGCAGCAGCGCTAAATCAGAGCTAGCACGACCGCGCCGCACAGACTGCCAATTACACACAGCCTGGCAGAGCGCGCAGCTACACAATTAAATAATAAGCGTGATGTTCGGATGCGCTCAGCATGCGCCGAGACCCCCACCCCCCCATCCCAACACCCCCACTCTAACTGGGGTACCCCCCCCCCATCCCAACACCCCCCACTCTAACTGGGGTACCCCCCCCCCATCCCAACACCCCCACTCTAACTGGGGTACCCCCCCCCCATCCCAACACCCCCACTCTAACTGGGGTACCCCCTCCCCCCCATCCCAACACCCCCACTCTAACTGGGGTACCCCCTCCCCCCCCATCCCAACCAACACCCCCTCTAACCAGGGTACCCCCCCCCCCCCCCACTCTATCCCAATCACCCCCACTCTAACTGGGGTACCCCCCCCCCATCCCAACACCCCCACTCTAACTGGGGTACCCCCTCCCCCCCATCCCAACACCCCCACTCTAACTGGGGTACCCCCTCCCCCCCATCCCAACACCCCCACTCTAACCGGGGTACCCCCCCCCCCCCATCCCAACACCCCCACTCTAACTGGGGTACCCCCCCCCCCCATCCCAACACCCCCACTCTAACTGGGGTACCCCCCCCCCCCATCCCAACACCCCCACTCTAACTGGGGTACCCCCCCCCCCATCCCAACACCCCCACTCTAACTGGGGTACCCCCTCCCCCCCATCCCAACACCCCCACTCTAACCGGGGTACCCCCCCCCCCCCATCCCAACACCCCCACTCTAACTGGGGTACCCCCTCCCCCCCATCCCAACACCCCCACTCTAACTGGGGTACCCCCTCCCCCCCATCCCAACACCCCCACTCTAACTGGGGTACCCCCTCCCCCCCCATCCCAATACCTCCACTCTAACTGGGGTACCCCCTCCCCCCCACAGTCTTTAGGGGTCACTCTAGCTGGGGTACCCACACTTTGCACCCCAATCCTGGGACCAAAAGGGCACAGCTTTTAGTCCACTCCAGAACACTGAGTGGACACCCATGCGTCATTTCAACATCAGCGCCCCCTGCTGCCCACTCACCATAAAACAGCTCAGCCACGCAGACCATTCACAAATCTAGAGCAATTACCCACCTGACTACAAATATTGTGCAGATCTAAAGTGATTCATTTTTAACCAGAATAACTATGTGAAAACACATACAAATAAATAATAAATACAGAATTGCAAACACATGTTTAATAGCTAGTCAATAAATGCTGGAAGAAGTCCATGATATCAGTCGTTGAGATGGGTGATTCACAACATGGCATCAGTTGTGATCTTAACTTACTGCTCTTAAATGCAAGGAATTTCTCAACTGGAGACTCCGGGTTCCTTCCTGACATCACATTCACTGACAGTCATTACTGCAGTAAAATGAACAGCGCATTTATAAGGAAGTCTAATGCAGTTAATAATGCACCATTAAGCATCCATGTCTGCCATTTTCCAAAGTGCTGCCACACAATCCTCTAACACTCACACAGACAAGGCCATTAATGTGACAGCACATGCTTTTAAAAATGCAAATCACTGTTAGTCTGCAAAATATCTGCAGGGAGCTTCCAGCTAAAATTGTGAAGAAACGCTTCTTAAACTGCTAAATGCAGTCATAGGGGGGTCGGGGGGGGGGGGGGGGCTGCATGATTCAGAGACTATCAGTCACATTTCAACAACTACGTCTACCTTTTTAGTCAACTGAACTATTTATAAAGCAAAACTGCTCAAATCCAACAATGACTGTTTTAAAGACCAAAGAAAGCCTGTCTGTGATGATCATTCCTTCCCCATTCATTGTATCTGACCCCTTTTGCCTTTATTGACAATATTTGTTTTATGCTGAGCTTAAATACAACAGCGACATTAAGACGTATGCAGGCCTCCATGCCTGATTGCTTATATGAACATGTTGCTGAGTGCCCTAAACTTTAAGGGTCTCAGAGCCTCTTTGGCGTCCTGGTGAAGTTTGGGGAGGTGCTGGTGGAGGTGAAGTTTGGGGAGAGGTGCTGATGGAGGTGCAGTTTGGGGAGAGGTGCTGATGGAGGTGCAGTTTGGGGAGAGGTGCTGATGGAGGTGCAGTTTGGGGAGAGGTGCTGATGGAGGTGCAGTTTGGGAAGAGGTGCAGTTTGGGGAGAAGCGCTGGTGGAGATGCAGTTTGGGGAGGTGCTGGTGGAGGTGAAGTTTGGGGAGAGGTGCTGATAAAGGTGCAGAGTTTGGGGGGAGGTGCAGTTTGGGGAGAGGTGCTGATGGAGGTGCAGTTTGGGGAGAGGTGCTGGTGAAGGTGCAGTTTGGGGAGAGGTGCTGGTGAAGGTGCAGTTTGGGGAGAGGTGCTGGTGGAGGTGCAGTTTGGGGAGAGGTGCTGGTGGAGGTGCAGTTTGGGGAGAGGTGCAGTTTGGGGAGGTGCTGGTGAAGGTGCAGTTTGGGGAGAGGTGCTGGTGGAGGTGCAGTTTGGGAGAGGTGCTGGTGGAGGTGCAGCCTGTGCAGAGCTCACAGAGTGGGCGTGAGTGTAAAGCTGCTCAGCCTCGGCTCATCCGCTCTCAGCAGAATCTCAGGCAGGTGGCAGCGCAGGAGGGCAGTGCCTTCTCACTCGGAGAATTCGATTACCGCCTCTGACACCGTGTAACAAGCACCAATCTCGTGCCAACCTGCCCTTCCAAAATAACTCTACACCCACTCCTACTCCGGGGCGAACTGAAACCAAAACGCATGCATGAAGAGCAATACTACTTTGAGCACCAGAGTAGAATGTGACAGCAAGCGCTTTCCACTGTGCGGAAAACAGAATGGTGTCGGTGCTTATGAAAGCAGGCGCTGTCCGTGGTGCTGGAGCACAGTGCAGTTTATCCTTTTTGGGTAAGCACTGTCCATGGTTCTGAAGCATAGTGTTCTCCATGGTTCTGATACACAGTACTGTTCGTGGTTCTAAAGCACAGTGCTCTCCATGGTCCTGAAGCACCTGGCCCGGTAGAAGATGGCTGGGCCCTGTTATAAGCTGCCTTCAGTCAAAGCTACCGTGCTCCTCCCCCCTAAAGCTACCGTGCTCCTCCCCTCTAAAGCCAGCGTGCTCCTCCCCTCTAAAGCTACCATGCTCCTCCCCTCTAAAGCTAGCGTGCTCCTCCCCTCTAAAGCTAGCGTGCTCCTCCCCTCTAAAGCTAGCGTGCTCCTCCCCTCTAAAGCTAGCGTGCTCCTCCCCTCTAAAGCTAGCATGCTCCTCCCCTCTAAAGCTAGCATGCTCCTCCCCTCTAAAGCTAGCGTGCTCCTCCCCTCTAAAGCTAGCGTGCTCCTCCCCTCTAAAGCTACCGTGCTCCTCCCCTCTAAAGCTAGCGTGCTCCTCCCCTCTAAAGCTAGCGTGCTCCTCCCCTCTAAAGCTACCGTGCTCCCCCCCTCTAAAGCTACCGTGCTCCTCCCCTCTAAAGCTAGCGTGCTCCTCCCCTCTAAAGCTAGCGTGCTCCTCCCTCTAAAGCTAGCGTGCTCCTCCCCTCTAAAGCTACTGTGCTCCTCCCCTCTAAAGCTACCGTGCTCCTCCCCTCTAAAGCTAGCGTGCTCCTCCCCTCTAAAGCTAGCGTGCTCCTCCTCTCTAAAGCTACCGTGCTCCTCCCCTCTAAAGCCAGCGTGCTCCTCCCCTCTAAAGCTAGCGTGCTCCTCCCCTCTAAAGCTACCGTGCTCCTCCCCTCTAAAGCTAGCGTGCTCCTCCCCTCTAAAGCTACCGTGCTCCTCCCCTCTAAAGCTAGCATGCTCCTCCCCTCTAAAGCTAGCGTGCTCCTCCCCTCTAAAGCTACTGTGCTCCTCCCCTCTAAAGCTACCGTGCTCCTCCCTCTAAAGCTAGCATGCTCCTCCCCTCTAAAGCTAGCGTGCTCCTCCCCTCTAAAGCTAGCGTGCTCCTCCCTCTAAAGCTAGCATGCTCCTCCCTCTAAAGCTAGCGTGCTCCTCCCCTCTAAAGCTAGCGTGCTCCTCCCCTCTAAAGCTAGCGTGCTCCTCCCCTCTAAAGCTAGCATGCTCCTCCCCTCTAAAGCTAGCATGCTCCTCCCCTCTAAAGCTAGCGTGCTCCTCCCCTCTAAAGCTAGCGTGCTCCTCCCTCTAAAGCCACCGTGCTCCTCCCCTCTAAAGCTAGCGTGCTCCTCCCCTCTAAAGCTAGCGTGCTCCTCCCCTCTAAAGCTAGCGTGCTCCTCCCTCTAAAGCTAGCGTGCTCCTCCCTCTAAAGCTAGCGTGCTCCAGGCACCTTCGACCTCAAGCACTATCAACCCAAACTCCCACCGGCACAACTGGAAGGAGGCCGTAGTTCATATTCAGTTGAACAAACAAACAGTTTCAGTGGGGTTTCTTTCCTCCGATTTCGGCATGTAATACAAGCTGTGCGAAGAATCAGAGCCTTCTGCATGCTCACTCAACCCCTCAGTGTGGAAGAGAAAACACTGTGTGTGTGCGTATGCGTGTGTGTGTGTGTATGTGCGTGTATGTGTGTGATGTATGTTTTTTGTTTTGTTTTAGAGAATTAACTGGAGGCCACAAAGCCCATTTATTGCAGAAAGAAAGACGTTTAATCCTGCAGAATATCGCAGGCCTCGCGCAGAACTGTGTTGACAAAGCACAGCATAATCCCTGCGCTTTAGGGGAGATATCGCCGTAAACAGCTCAGCGGCAGCTCGCCTCCGCGCTGGTCAAGGTCACTGTGCTCGCATTCCACATTTAAATAAAACACTGGTATTAATATGCAAAACATAAATCTCCTATATAGCCCCATGGCTTTTTTTGTTTTTTTTGTTTTGCGGTTCAATTCAAATCACAGGAAATGAGAAAAAGAAAAGCTCATAGCATCAACACAGCTCATTGTGATAAATGCACCGCATGGCCACACACACACACATCCTCTGAAATACCGTTATAGTGCTGCGTGCTCTCGGGCTGAATTCATCACGCGCGTCTCTGAAAGGTTTTTAACCGGCAGCCTGTGCTGAGCCCCTGTTAAACGCGTGCAGGGGAGGCGTTTCGGTCCGAGCCGGGGAGATGATAGAGGCGCAAGCGCTCTATTAAGCAAAGATGGATGCAGAGTTAGCGGCGCAGACCCCTCCTGAATGCATTACCGCCACGCTCCGCTCGTAAGTCACACCCCAGGAGGCTACCGCTACCGCTACGCCACCCGCCAGCGAGTCCCCGAACACGGGCACGATTAGGGTGAAGTACCGCCGTGACCAGGCAACGGTCCGGGGGTCCGGAGGTCAGGGACGTGGCGACCAGCGCCACAGTTGAGCAGACATGCATCATATCGCAACATCTGGTCCCAGATCAATAACTCAATAATCACCTCCATCAGCGGCCGTGTTTCCCCCGGAAAGGTGGCGGTTTCCGAGCGCCGCGCCGCGCAGTGAGCATGTTCCTCCGGAGCGCGCCTCCGCCGTCCAACAAGAAAAACGATTAACTGCGGGGGAAATAAACGCAGCACCACCGCCGTCAGCTGGCAGCCTCGAGAGCCTCAAATCAAGCGTGGATACCTGCGCATATTTAATATCAATACATTTACTGTGAATATCGATTTGTGTATTTAAACCCTTTAAGAAGTAACATTATAAACGTGATTTTACCTGAACATTCTCATGCTGATGAGACCATCACTGCTGCTGATGTAAAGGAATGGTGTTCTAGAACACTGACCTAGAATTTCGTTTTAAAAAACCTTCCTGCAGTTTTGTGCTTTTCCACAGGTCTCTATAGACTACAGGCACTGTAAATATCTCATAAACAGCTGTTTGAAAGCCTGCGGCCGTCCTATGATGTTGTGTTGCAGAAATGGGAAAAGAAACCGTGTTGTGGCTCCCGGTGGGTGGATAAAAATCCCATGAAAAAATGCCATACTATATTTGCATGTTTCATATTAATAGTGCTGTATCTTTAATCCTCGAGTTCTGCTGAATAATTTTGGGCCATTTGTGTCTTTCAAACTATTTCTGTCACACACACACACACACACACACACACACACACAGGCGTACGCGCATGCACACACGCATACGCGAACACACACACACGCACAAACACTACATCACACAGACAGACAAGTCAGCAGGAAAGCACTCTAAAATTTAGGGTTTGCTTCCCCCCAAATGAAACGTAGAGTCATTCAGCAGCGGGAGAACACTGAGATACAGCCCCACTGCTGTAGTGAATAAGGACACTCGGCATGGAGACTCTCTGACTGCACCGGTGTGTGTTTTTGGGGTTTTTTTTTTTAACCCCGCTTGTGCCGAGAGTCGCCCAGCGAAACACACGGGCGATCAAGACGTGAACGTGAGCGAGCCTTCCGCCACGCCGCCAACCACCCAGGGCCCAGACGCAAACGCCGCCGCCTTGCTTTGATAAGCCGCCGCAACAAACAAGAGAACAAACAGACAGGCAGCGGCAATTAACCAGATCACTGTACCTGCCGCAGTCCATTCTCAAGAGCTAACAAAGAGACAATAACTTACCCACCGAGAGAGAGAGAGAGAGAGAGATGAGAGAGAGTGAGAGAAAGAGAGGGGGAGAGAGAGGGCATGAGAGAGAGTGAGAAAGAGAGGGGGAGAGAGAGGGCATGAGAGAGAGAGAGGGGGGGAGAGTGAGAAAGAGAGGGGGAAGAGTGAGAGAGAGAGAGAGAGAGGGGGGAATGAGAGAGAGGGGGGAAAGAGTGAGAGAGAGAGAGAGGGTATGAGAGAGAGTGAGAAAGAGAGGGGGAGAGAGAGGAGGGAAGAGTGAGAGAGAGAGAGTCATAAACAAGCTTTAAGAGCCTGGTCTCCAATGTAGACTAAGATTATTTATAGCGCAGAATTCAGAGCTGCTCAAAACTAGAAACCATTACCTCGCCTGCAATGAACAGCATGAAATAGATATGCTAAACTCACCTATGCGTGCAAGCAATGGCAGACACAGGAAATGGCAGGAGCAGGGACAGGAAACGGCAAGAGCAGGAGCAGGAAACAGTACAAACAGGGACAGGAAACGGCAAGAGCAGGAGCAGGAAACAGTACAAACAGGGACAGGAAACAGCAGGAGCAGGGACAGGAAACGGTTGAAGCAGGGACAGGAAATGGTACAAACAGGAACAGGAAATGGCAGGGGCAGGGACAGGAAATGGCAGGAGCAGTGCTGCAGTCCCTGGAGTGTGTGCGGGGAATAGCAAGTCCGTCAGCCCATTTCCTCCTCCCCTACACAACCGAGCAACACACAGCGAGTCAGGAATCCAATATCAAGGCAAAACAAAAATATTAAATATTTCAAAAGAACACACTGCCCTTTGCATGGCAAAAGAGCCGTTCATTCGGGGAATAAGGACTGCTTCTCTGTCATCTCAGCTGCAGAACAAAATGTGAAATTGTGTTTCAAGGAAGTGAATCATATCTGGGTTGTTTTGATTCCTTCCTCTGCCGGACAAATTGGGAACACAGCATACTTGAAAAAGCCAAAAAATAACTAAGTGCCCACAGAGTAAAAAAAAAAAAAAAACTCCCAACAGGTAGAAGGTGGCGAGGCAGCCTATGGAAAGGCAGCCTATGGAAAGGCAGCCTGAGAGCAAGGGGGACCGGGAACAGGAGAAACGGTCCAATCAAAGGTGTGCTTTCACAGCAAGCAGCCTGTAATCTGTCTCTCACACACACTCACACTCCCTCCCACTCAGACTCACATTCAAATGCGCTGCATTGGCATGACAAGCACACACACTTATCGCTCAAACCTACGGAGAAAAACAATAAAAGGAAGAAATAAACATTTAAATGAAACTAGGAATACATATTTTGCTCTCTCTCTCTCTCTCTCTCTCTCTCTCTCTCTCTCACACTTCATGTTGATGCTGAACAGGCTGGAGAGAAGCACTGAGTGGGTGTGTGCGCGCTCCTGCGTGAGCACGTGCGCGCTCCTGCGTGAGCACGTGCGCGCTCCTGAGTGAGCACGTGCGCGCTCCTGCGTGAGCACGTGCGCGCTCCTGAGTGAGCACGTGCGCGCTCCTGCGTGAGCACGTGCGCGCTCCTGAGTGAGCACGTGCGCTGCTGCTTATTGACAGACGCTCATGCACTCATGCTACTGACAGGCCGGCACGTCCTCAAGGAACTGAGAATTGGGTCACCTGAGCAGCGGGAGATGCGTTCAGGTCGTTAAAAATCAGAACACACGTGCGGGAACGAGCAGAAGAACAACGCCCCCCCCCCCCCCCCCCCCCACCCCCACCCAACCCTCCAACCCACATATTCCAGGAGAGCTCACTCGATGGCACCTACACGTGCTCACAGACAGGTTGTCTAAATGATCCCCCACTGTGAATCCCCATTAAAAAACACAGACCTACCGACAACCAAAACTGAACAGAAACTCTCTGCCTGAAACATTTCCATGCAAAGCTTTATTCCTGTATTGTACTAATTTTCATAATGATACCTGCGATCTGTTTGATGTTTGAGCAGCAGCAGCAGCAGTTAGCCTATCAGAAGACATGAGCTCACATGCTTGCTCTGATGCCGGCTATGTCCTGTCCTGTTTACTAAGTGTGACTGATTGTCATACATATTAACTGAATTTTCAAAACAAGGACATTCCAGTGCAAAACAAAAGGGGAAAAATACACTGACATTCCAAGATTCGGACAAAGGCCAACATAAAAATGTTCAGTTGTTTTGCTAGTCTGTTTCTACAACTTTTACGTGAGTGTCTATATAGGTGGAGAAAAGCAGGGTTCTGGGGGGTAGGGCGGGGGGGTTCTGATATTGCAGTCACCCAGGATTACAGCATCCTATCACTCACTGGCGCCCCCTGCTGGCTGTTCAGGTGCCTGCAAGTTCACCTGCTCAGCAGCACATGAGGCCTCTTACTCTTCAGACTCTTAGTCTGGTGCGTGTGATCCTGATTGCTTAACTGAGACCTGATATTCAGCAATAGTGGCGACTCACCAGCGCAGGGCAGCACACGCATGCATACGGGGAGCACATGCATGCACACGAGCAGCACACGGGGAGCACACGCATGCACACGGGAGCACACGCATGCACACAGGGAGCACACGCATGCACACGGGGAGCACACGCATGCACACGGGAAGCACACGCATGCACACGGGCAGCACACGCAGGACAAGCATACGCATGCACACGGGCAGCATACGCATGCACACAGGGAGCACACGCATGCACACAGGGAGCACACGCATGCACACAGGGAGCACACGCATGCACACAGGGAGCACACGCATGCACACGGGCAGCACACGCATGCACACGGGCAGCATACGCATGCACACAGGGAGCACACGCATGCACACGGGCAGCATACGCATGCACACAGGGAGCACACGCATGCACACAGGGAGCACACGCATGCACACAGGGAGCACACGCATGCACACAGGGAGCACACGCATGCACACGGGCAGCATACGCATGCACACGGGCAGCATACGCATGCACACAGGGAGCACACGCATGCACACAGGGAGCACACGCATGCACACGGGCAGCACATGGGGAGCACACACATGCACATGGGCAGCACACGCATGCACACGGGCAGCACATGGGGAGCACACACATGCACACGGGCAGCACACAGGGAGCACACACATGCACACGCATGCACACAGGGCACAGTGCTCAGGGAGCTGGGTGAACTGAACGGATGTGACTTCAGTTCTCCGCTGCAGCGCTACAGTGTAACCTTGAGCGAGGTACTTAACCTGAATTATCTCAGCAAATATCCAGCTGTGTGAATCGATTTTATGTTAAAAAAACACAATAAATAAATAAGTAAACAGTCTGTGTAAGTCACTATGGAAAACAGCATCTGCAAAATGCCAGAACATAATGCAATGCACTTGTCTGTGCACTCTCAAATCAATAGCAAAGGTTGTAGCTCAGTTTTTCTTTTTTTTAAGTGTGTGCGTGCATGCATGTGTGTGTGTGCATGATATAGCTGTTACTACCAGACCTGTGTGAATGAGTGAGTGTGTGAATAAATGTGTGAGTGAGTGAGTGTGAGTGAGTGAGAAAAAGCATAAAGAAAAACAATAGCAGCTCCTCCAAAATAAATCAGTGATAAAACAGTGGAATTCTGCCTGTCAGACCATTTGAAAGGCTAAGCGCCTATTTAAAAAAACTATTTGGGGGGGGGGGGGGGGGTGACGGGGGGTGTGCCCAGAGCAGGCCCACCTTGTCCTCAGGTATCAGCAGAACACAGCTGATGCTGAACCATTGACCGTAAAGACAGCTCTTTGCATAGTGTTATAAATCCCTGGCAGCCGCTCAGAAAAGCCCCACACCTTCTCGCCAAGGCCTGGCCCCCTCCCCTCCCCTCCCCCCCCCCCCCCCACCACTCCACACGGCGGTAAAATAAACCCTCCTGATTAATCGACCCCGCTCCCGGATGGATCTGAATGACCTCCAAAAGCCCAGAGTACGCTGGTCACATGACCAGTTGAGTAGGGGTAGGGCACGGCGGAAGGCTAAAGGAGACTGACACACGTCCGCGCCTTTGAGGCTAGCCTCGGTTAGCACAGGGCTAGTCACAGCAGGGCCTTACTGTGTGACTCACATATTCCTTTTTTGGGCTTCAAACACTTTTTTTTTCTTTTTACAAACATAAAATTAAGTTTAAATGGCACAGAAAGGCGATTAAAAGGTGTGATAGAACGTGTTAGAGGAGTGGAGATACAGTGGGTTAGGGCTGAGGTACGGGTGAATTCGTGCAGATGCACACAACCTGACTGTGAGAGCAGCACTGCTGTCGCTCTGACACAGCACAGCACAGCTCAGCTCAGCTCAGCTCAGCACACCACAGCACAGCACAGCACAGCACAGCACAGCTCCGCTCAGCACTGAGCTCTTGGCTGGCATCATTTGTCTTTTTCTCCAAAAATAAGCAATTCTCCTTTGTTCTGTAATACTTTGGCTGCATAAAGTCATTCTTATTTTATTTGTTTGCAGCGTTCCCTTGGCGTCCTGCTTCTCCCTGTCTCCAGCTCTCCTGCGAGCCCTTCTCTCAAGGACAAGAGGCTGCATCTGCTCTTTGAGGGCTGAGCGCATTATTAGAACAGAGAAACACACACACATACACACACTCATACACACACTCACTATACACACACACACACACTCATACACACACACTCACTGTACACACACACACACAGATACACACACACCACACACTCACTATACACACACACTCACACACACAAACATCCCATACCCTTGAACACAGCATATGGCATGTGTGTGTGCGTGTGCGTTCGCGTGTGTGTGTGTGTGTGTACACAACATGATAAAGCTGCCATGGACCGGACCTCATGTCCAGCTGAGCTGTTAACATTGAGACAAAAACTAAACTTCAGACTTTTACACCTAGAGCTGTGCACGGGGTCTAAGACGCCCTAAAGATAAGCTGCCTTCCTTATCTGAGGAGGCGATAAGAGAACAATGATAAATGAGAACAACACAACAGACGAGCCTTCCTCATCGCAGGGCGTCTTCCTCAGGACCAGCCGAAAGCCCGTCAACACTCCTCAACACAGCACACAGGAAACACATTTATCTGAGCACACAGGAAACACATTTATCTGACCACACAGGAAGTACATTTATCAGAGGGGGTGCTGCTGTACACACACTTCAGTTTGTATGGTCAGTCAAGGCTTCCAAAACAAGACTGTTTTTTGGAGTGGGGGGAGGGGGGGTAGGTAGGAGAGGGGCTCTTTTAGCAGAGAAGCAGAACCAGAGAGGACCAGTTTCTTCAGAGAGAATCAATTACAGGAAGTAATACACAGCGAAGTGGATTTAACACGAGCAATTCCAGCAACCATGGCCTCGCTGGACCTTGTTTTCCCACTGGCTATTAAAGAGTGGGGGGGGGGGGGGGGGGGGGCAGTCAGTTCTGTTGAATCCCTCTCCCAGCAGCCTCTCATTACAAGTGCTGTTTCTTTTCAAGAGACAAAAACAGTGAAATAAGTAGTTCTGGAGATGAGAAGGAAAGGTGCAGGATGAACGTTGTAAAGCTCGTAGTACATTCTGCAGAGCACCAATCTCCCCATACCCCCCCCCCCCCCCCCATTTCTCTCTGCCTGTTTGTAACCCCCCTTCTCTCTCATTTCCCTCTCTGTAAACGGCAGCTCATGAGATCAGGAGTAAAGTCTGCATGCGCCCATTATCTCATGATGTCTTGTCAGAGAATACACAAACACATTAGCGGGCCTTAGCGTGGGGTTGCTCATACACCACCAGCCGTTAAGACGTTGCCGTAAACTGGATGCAGTTTCCAGCGGAACGGGTGGGGGGTGGGGGGGGGGTTGCGATTGAAAATTCCCCCAGGGTGCATCCGCATTTCTGCAAACTGGACTCCAAATTGCTTCTGCCCTTCCCAGGCTTCTAAAAAGCATTTACTGCAAAGTACCAGCACTTCCCTAAATACAGGATTCAGCGTTTCATAACCGTGAGGGAAGCTTGGGCCTCCGTTTCCTACAGATAAGAGAAAACAAGCACTTTGTCCAAGAGTTCGGATGGCGGCTTTTTCAAGTCTGGGCTGGAAATCTTGAGTCTTATTGGATAAGACGCCTGTCACTCATGTTTACGTTTGAGTGTCAGTGGGGAGGGGACATACACACATTTCCTGAGGTGGATGGATTTTGCAGACTGGACGGTCGTGATAAAAATGTATGTAGGTCATGAAATCATTTTCAGAATTTGGATTATTTGACCTCATTTTGAAGGAGGGACACAGGGGGACAGAAGCACTCTCTCTCTTCCTTTTCTCAGTCTGCCGGTTTGGGATTTACATCGTGGCTTTCGTTATGTTTCTCATTTGTTGTGTACCAAGTGAAGGTGACGGACACTGTGTCCTTTACCTGTTGTTTAATGTGGATTTAGTCTGCGCATTCTGACTTGATCATCACGCATAATTGATTTGTGCATCCACTCAGTGTACAGACACGCACAGATAAAGGTACCTTTTATCCATCAGACAAATCACACCAGCACACAGACACAGACATGCACAGGCACACACACACACATCAGATCCCTTTATAACGGCCATAACGCTGACAGGATGACCAATCATATGCCGGTGGACTTCATCAAGGAGGTCTTTATGAAGGCCTTTCCAGAGCGGATCTGCCCGTCGACAGCGTGGCACGCCGCCGTTTGATTCTAATCACCTCCCAGAATGCACTGCACTGCTCAGCAGCGTAACAGGCACAGCTGGGGGAGCGGGGGGGGGGGAGCGGGAGAGCAGCGGCAGAGCAGCGGCAGACAGGCCGCCCGCTGTTCGGGGAATACCAATCTCCAATGGAAATGTCAACAACAGGCAACAACACAATAGCCTTTCATTCCCGCTACTCCCATAAGGCATTGTAACAGTGAGCCGCCATTTAGGCAACAATGGCGGGAAATATCACCCAGCCCCGCCACGCGCGGAAACGCTTCCCCGATTACCGCCGCGGCCATTTTAAGGGCATAATTCCGAGCTGCTTTTTTATCATAAATTATTTTCAGATTAAGCCAGACGAACACGGGCCCGGTCTCCGGCGCCGTCCGGGGGGGACGGGCTTTTGTTCTACTGTCTGCCCGTAATGAGCCGCACAAAAGCGCCGGCGCTTCACAGGAAAATGACTTTGACGTTGATGAATGGCTAGCTTGGTTTTTTTTTTTTTAAGAGAGCTGGGCACTCCAGAATGTGTAACCAGTAGTACAGTGTTCAATTACACTGTTCAGAAATAGTTGTAATATCAGGTAATTGACAAATGACAAAATGAACTTTCTTATTAAACAAACGAGCAGTTTTCACAAAGTGATGATGGGCTCACGGTACTGTAGACAATCCGGTTTCACAGTTAATGGCAGCTGCTAATGTCAGAACTGAGACAAAAGAATCCGTTTCATTAAACCAATCCCAGACTATAATATACACATTACAAGAATAACAATTAAATGAATGAGTTTCATATGAAAAGCTGCTCCAAAGCTCTCGTTTCTGTTCAAGTAGACAACAAATGATTTGGCTATAACTAAAAAAAGTGTGTATGAGTTGTGTTGCATGTATCAAATGAGTGTAAATCTGGAATGTACATGTGTGTGTGTGTGTGTGTGTGCGTGTGTGCGTGCGTGTGTGTCCGTGCCCGTTTGTGCATGTGCACTGAAACCAAATAACAAACCATTCCCACACTGGTGTGACAGGATGTGACAGCAGTGGGGGGGGGGTGATTGACAGGAGAGACTCCAGAGGGGAAAAAAAGGCCCTGCAATCACACCTCACACACCATGTGGGGGGGGGGGGGGGGGGTGACAGTGTGATGTCACCGGACACCGCAGATCGAGGCAGGCGGACGGCGAGACATTGACGGGGGAAAACTCAAATCTTAAACAGCATCTGGAGGTTAGAGACGGTCGCCGAGGTTACCATCCTCGCACTCCGTTACGAGTGGAGTACAGCCTGGGGGGGGAGGAGGGGGGGGGGGGGTCAGGCAGGAAGTGGCCCCCAGCAGTTCCTCCAGTCACATCGCTCCAGCGTGTTTCTCAAGCACCCCTTCCTGGGTATTAGGCAAATGCATTCTGTCCAAAGACCTCTCCATTCTTAGACCTCTGCTGAAGTATTTTTAAAATGAGGCTTTAAAGCAGCAAGATGTGCACCTTTTCCACATGACTAACCTTGTGGATGAGTCATTCACTACTCCAGAACCCACACAGTGAACACAGGAGACCAGGGGGAATGAGAAAAAGGGATTGCGGTGACTACTGTGGAAAGAGAAAGAGGGAGACAGAGAGAGAGAGGGAAAGAGAGAGGGAGAGGGAAAAAAGAGAGATCATTCCAGCCACTGTTTTTAAAAATGGGCCCAACATTTATCCAAAGGTCAAGGTGTCAATATTCCTAGATATTGTGAACAACCACAGACCGGCTGGACTATGAAATGGTGAACAAAGAGATTTCTTCTTTTATTAAAATTCTGGGAAACTGCCCAACAGAGAGAAAAAAACAGAGAGGGAGAGAGTTACAGTGAGTGGCAGACAGACAGAGGGAGGGAGAGAGAGCGAGAGGGAAAGGGAAAGGGAAAGACGGAGAAAAAGAGAGAGAGAGGGCAAGAAAGAGGTGGAGTGAAAGAGAGAGAGAAAGAGAGATAGGTGGAGTGAAAGAGAGAGAGAGAGAGAAAGAGAGATAGGTGGAGTGAAAGAGAATTTTTGAATTTTAACAATCCTTTATTTTCCAGTGCAATGGCGATTTCAAAACCAAAATTTTTTCACATCACTGACCAAAAAGAATTCACTTAAGTGAACAAAACCAAAAACAAAAAAATAAAAAAATAAAAACCGCCCCTACTCAGTCACCCAATGCCCTCAGCAAACAGAAGCTCTCCTTCCTCCACTGAGCATACTGCTCCCCTATAGCCCCATACACTCTTAAAAACTTCTAGTGTCCTCATGGCCTTGTAATACCTGAACTCTACCATGACTCTGGCCTTAATCATGCCCCTGACCATAGCTACCGTATCTTGTGCATCCCCCCGTTCAACCATGGTTTTACGGCTCAGGTAAATTGCCATTTTTGCCTGCCCCAAAACAAAGTTAATGAGCTGAGACTTCGCCCGCCGTCTGCAACTGTATGGAAACCCCAGGATAAAAACCTTTTTTGAAAAAGTTTCCCCCGTTGACCTAAACAGTCGACCCAAGAAGGCGAACAGAGGCCGAAGTCTCACACATACAGAAAAACAATGAAAAACAGTTTCCCTCTCAATACAGAAAGGACAGTGGTGAGAAACCGCCGGGTTCATTACAGAAATAAAACTATTCACTGCAATTATCCCATGCAGCACCCTCCACTGTAAATCCCCAACCCTCTTGGCTAATGGTGGTTTATATAATGCCCGCCACTGTGGCTTTTCCTCCTCCGTTAACCCCAAGAAAGACCTCCACGGTGTGTCTGTAAGAGAAAACAGCTTCTTTTCATGCACCACTTTCACCACCATGTTATACAGAGTTTTTCCGTGTGCCACGTCCAGGGCCACATTGTCCATACTCCGATGTTCTAACAGGGAACCTTGATGTGCAGAGAACCTGGGGGACACCAGGAGCCTAGGAAACGGATCTCCTGTGTTATGCTGGCCTAGGTTAGGTCCACAGTCTCTGAGCAGTTGCCGTTCCACGTCAGTTAGGGCCTGCCTCCAGCCCAGCAGCACCTTGGAGGTGTACCGCCCCGACCGCACCCGAAGGCGAGTGCCAAAATCCCCCACCTGGTCCAACTCCCGGCCAGCCGTACCCACAGCCTGCCGTAACTTAACGGTCTTGGAAGCACATAGCAGTTCAGTTAGCTGAGGAAGGGCCTCACAGCACACATCCAGCCGGGACCCATACACCAACGGCTCCTCCAGGAGCCAGAAAGTCGATGTAGTGGAGTGAAAGAGAGAGAGAGAGAGAGAGAGAAAGAGAGATAGGTGGAGTGAAAGAGAGAGAGAGAAAGAGAGAAAGAGAGATAGGTGGAGTGAAAGAGAGAGAGAGAAAGAGAGATAGGTGGAGTGAGAGAGAGAGTGAGAAAGAGAGATAGGTGGAGTGAAAGAGAGAGAGAGAAAGAGAGATAGGTGGAGTGAAAGAGAGAGAGAGAAAGAGAGATAGGTGGAGTGAAAGAGAGAGAGTGAAAGAGAGATCGGTGGAGTGAAAGAGAGAGAGAGAAAGAGAGATCGGTGGAGTGATAGAGAGAGAGAGAGATAGGTGGAGTGAAAGAGAGAGAGAGAGAAAGAGAGATAGGTGGAGTGATAGAGAGAGAAAGAAAGAAAGATCGGTGGAGTGAAAGAGAGAGAAAGAAAGAGAGATAGGTGGAGTGATAGAGAGAGAGAGAAAGAAAGATCGGTGGAGTGAAAGAGAGAGAGAGAGAGAGATAGAGAGAGAGAGAGAGATAGGTGGAGTGAAAGAGAGAGAGAGAGAAAGAGAGATCGGTGGAGTGATAGAGAGAGAGAGAGAGAGAGATAGGTGGAGTGAAAGAGAGAGAGAGAGAAAGAGAGATAGGTGGAGTGATAGAGAGAGAGTGAGAGCTGAGAGTGAGGAGGACAGCAGTAAAAAGCCCACTCAGACTCTCTCCACTCTGTCATCACTCAGCACTTTTATCTGCCATTTCTATTTTCTACTGTCTGACAGCCAGACATGCAGCTTTCAATAAAGATATTTATATTTTATTTTGTTTTTTGGTTCATCTCTCCTTCCCTCCCTGAGCTGCCTCATGGGCGAGTCTCGCCTGTCAGATTTCATTAAGGCCGTCCCAGGAAGCTGACCTTTCAGCATCCCGTCGGGACAGGGGACTGGGAGCAGATAAAGCGCAGAACCAGGCTCCATTTAGCCTGACCAAACTGCACCACGTTTCCCTGCTCCTCTCACTGCTGAACACATCCTGCACCGCCTCAGCTGGCCAGCAGGGGGAGACCATTAAAACATCTACAGACACACAGATACAGAAACACATGCATGCACACACGCACGCACACGCACACGGATGCACGTACACACAGATACATATACACACACGCACACGCATGCACACGTACACACACACACACACACACACACACACACACACACACACACACACACAGTACCCATTGATATTCACCAGTGTGAAAACAATCCTGCAGCTGCTGGGTTCACTGATAAAGCTCATTTTCTGAGGTAAACACAGAAGCAAACTCAACACTCCTGTGTTTTACAGGCAGTTAAAAACGAAGGTGGTGAAAGGAAAGGATGGCTATAAAACAGGGAGGGAAATAATTACCCGGCGTGTGAAAACAGAGCTATCATTCAGTAAAACCGCAGTACATAACACCGTAATAAGGCCTTAATACGCAACACGCAGACGTCCTGCCAGCATTTTTCCAACAAACAAATGAGCCTGTGGCTCTACTGGTAGACTGAATGCAGTACACACGCTTCTTACTAACTCACAAGCCCATTTCCAGACTCCTTATCTGAGGTCGTTATTTATTTATTTATTCCAGATCTTTTTATCAGGATCATCAAGGTTAAATAAGTTCTCTCATACGTACAATCTCTCATTGATAAGCTTCGGCTTTGTCAGACGCACATATTCATCTTCCGCTGGTGATTTAGACATGTGCGTATCCTCGAGTTGGTATCTCCCCTTATCAATTCTTTCATTTATTTATTTTATTCTTTATTTTGATTTTAGTAGAGTATTTCAACGAAAAGGAAGCTTTTCGTTAAATTATATTAGAATAAGAATATTCAGAAGAAGAATAATACTAACATTAATATAATATTATGACAAATGACAAAATAGCAAAAAAAATTTTTCCATGCGTTGAGATAGGACACTGAGCGTCAGAGAGAGAGCCCTACAGCGAGGGGGGGGCGGGGGGGGGGGGCAGATGGAATCTGTAATAGATCATTAGCGCAGCTTTGATTCAAACACGTACAAACGAAACCGGAAAGGTGCAGATGTAGAAAGGAGATACCATGTGTCAGCAGTGACATCCAGCAAGAAAAAACATACGGCACAATATTCATCTTTCATTTTCAGATATGATCCAGCCGCATTACCCACGACGCGCTGATCTGCGCCCAGACGCTATTTTTAACACTGTCCCACTTCTGTTCGCTCTCCCCGGTTAACGCTGCGCTCTGCGGTAAGCACACGAGCGCGTTCTGTTTTATCACACACGATGAAAGGCTCGCATTACTCTGCGAACACGCACACGCTTCAGCCGCCAGCACGCTGCCGAGGTAACACACCTTCCATCGCCACGGAGAGAGACCGGGGAGCGCGCACGGGGAGCGCGCACGGGAACTTATGACACGGTAATTAACCCCGCTATTATCACATCAAAGGAAGAGGAATAAAGAGGCGCTCCATTATTTTAAGTAATGGTTTCAGCTCCTCGCTAGCCCCCAGTTAGCTGAGCGTTGCCGTTGCCGTAGAGATGAGCACCACGTGGACCGCAGTGGCACGTCGTCATGGTGCCCACACGTGCGTGCTCCAGCGCAGAGCTTCCTGCAGACCGCAGGGTTTATCTGAGGTGTGCGCGGGTGGAAACTCGCGCAGGCTCAGGTGACCTCGTGACACTCTCTGACGCAGAAACGCGTGCCCATTATTCTGCACCAACGTTGGGAGGGAACAAGGTGTTCTCTACAGTCGTGAGCTCATAGGCAGCCATTTTAAAATTTGAACATCCACCCCACCAATGAGGAATGAGCTGGTCCCAAAGGTCAGAGCCATTTGGCCTGGAAAGCTCTGAAAGGGACACAGACTTCGGGGGATCCTGAGTTAGGGAGGTGAGGGTGATTTTGGGGTGATTGACAGGGTTCTGTAAGGGACACAGACTTGGGGGGGGGAGGCTGTGTTAGGGAGGTGATGATAGGGGCCACTGAGAGCGCTCTGTTTAGAGTTTAGAAGAGAGTGGACTGCAAAACAGCACTTCCTGCACAGGCAGGAAATGGCTCCCACCAGGGAGTAATCTACCAGAACTGCTTAATACAAAACACCTCCCCACATATCCCTCTCTCTCTCATCTCTCTCTCTCTCTCTCTCTCTCCCATTTCTTCCCTTGAGTGGAGTAATTTAACCAGCAGCAATATTAAACATGTGAGCCCCACACACACACACACACACACACACACACGCACACACACACACACACACACACACACACACTATACACAGTATATAGTTGTAGCTTACTAAAATTACAGGATACAAAGTAGCTCTACTCAACTTCCACCACAGTGTCTGCAGTGATTGGCTCCAGCCATTCCCAATGCCCCCGATCTCACTAATTGTTTCAGCTCCTTGGCTCCGGAAGTGAGCTCGTTAGTGAGCTCAGCTGGTGTAGTGCACGGTCGGAGGGAATACCTGCAGACACTGTGGCCCGCAGGACCTGGGGTCGAGAGGCCCTGCTATAGAGTGCACTAAAATTACAGATTAAATCACATAACATCATATCCACACCTTTGTTCCTCCACACTCATTAAGCTTACTTCTGCAAATTTGCAGAAAAAAAGTTGTCACGGCTGACTTTGACAGAATGTTTTCTCATTAAATTTGTTTTCGAAGTGCTGTCCTGCATTTGTGCTTTTAAAACATCTACAGAATGCACCATCTCACTTCACCCACTTTATGGCTCTCAGACTTGTTTGGTAGTCATCCTGGTACATGCATGGATGCAAAAATGATGAGAAATTTGAAATTAATTTTGCATGGAAATTCAGGTAGGCATATTGCTTCTTTAAAGCCTTAACAAGAAAAGGAGGAAAAGAAAATATTTTTGGGCCACACAGATAATTAACCCTTGGGTCTGCCTGATGGGTTCTCAATCCCCACAATCCACCAGCGATGTGGCAACAGGACGATCCCTGTTGTAGCAAGACAATTTTTCTTTTTTAAATCTAAAATGCAAATATTGACAACAAATTAGATAGGGATAAAAATGAATGATTAAATATTTGGATACTTGTTTTACATGTACACACAAAGCTAATCGCAGAATGGGTCTGCAATATGATTGGTGAAGAAAATTTCATGTGGTAACTGCCGTCTAATTTCAGTTTGGGAAAAGGCTGCTCCTACACCCAACGACACCCAAGCTACTGCACCCGTTTAAAAAAAAAGAAATAGCTTTCAAATACTATCTGGAGGGAGGAAGCGAGCGTCTGATTACCAAATAAACAGCAGCGTCCGCCCCCAGGGCAAACACAGACTAATACCGCTGCATGGCTGCTGGCAAGGGGATGCGCAGTTCACTGTTTCCAACAAATGAACACAAACTTTACACAGATGATCAGTTTCAGACGCGTGAGCCGTATCAAATTGAAGATGGCGGCTCTCTGGTAAATTACCGGAGAGGGAAGTCAGCAGAGTCTCCAGGGTGAGAAAAAGAAACAAATATTTAGAAAAACAAGTGAAACAGTTCACCATATACTACACACAACTTCAGTGTGCCTCACCAGGTGGAGTAAGAGAAGGACCTTGGACCGCAGCTGTTCTGTTCCGTCCCACAGACAGGGAGGCCTACAGGAGCACATCCAGCTATGCTCACCTGAAGCTGATTACTGATGGTGAGGCCTGTTAGAAAGGTGCAGGGGTGGGATCTTGAAGGGATGCTGCCATTGGGCCAGTCAGCCCTCAACAACCCTTCAAACCTCCTAAAAAGCTCATTCTCCCCTTCCCTGTGAGAGGACAGCTCTGAGCCCTAAATGCAGAGTCCCTGTGACACTGTACCAGCAGCAGCAACAGCAACAGCAGCCAAAACAGTAGCATTAATGACAGCAGTACTATCAGTACAAGCGGTCCTAGCAGGGGTCGTAGTAATATGAGCAGTAGCAGTAGTTTTAGTAATGATACTGGTAGTGCCAGGAGCCATAACAACCTTAACAGCAGCAATATTTAGTATATTCATCTGACACATTTCACCCACCCTCAGTAGTGTTTTTATGTTTGGCTTCAGGCATATTGGATTCCATGACAGCCAAGATAGTTGTTTAGCCAAGACAGCTGGTTCATGTGTCATCAAACAAACTGAGTGACTGCTAAACATATCATTTATATCTTGACCATATGGGGACAGGAAAATTTCAGAAAAATGCAAAATTCTTACTGTCGCTCAACTTGTTCACAGTGACATCTTCATTATGAGATTGTGTAATCAGATGGTTAGAGGCAAGCTAGTGGCATATGTTGTAGAGGCCGACCTTCTGAACCCAGTCATTCACCCTGAGCTTTATAACCAAGTGCAGAAGTCAAAGGGAACCAATCACCTTCTTGTTCAGACTATACAGGGTGACATCACTCACAGGGTGACATCACACATGTCTCTCAAACTCTGCGAGCCATAGACAGATCGTATCGCCCTTGGCCTACAGTATACAACACATTACGTTCCTGACATCAGCTTTAAACATGACACCCTATCACAGGGTACATACTGCAGCACGGAGCCAGTGAAAAACTCATTAGGACTTGAGTCCAGCAGCCACACCAGGCCAACCAGGCTATCAATTTCCCCCTATTTTAAACCGTGTACAAGTCAGAGAAGCTTTAATGCGTGCGTTTCGAAAGAATAAAAATCTGGCACAAATCAGCCCTCCCCCTCTACACCTGCTGAGGTGTGGTGGGTGTTCTGCCACAAAATGGCTTCCGTGCATCACACAGATGGAGGTTACACATTGGTGGGGGTATACTGATGGGTGCAATGTTCTGGGTTTGATGCAATATACGGTTAATATCACTACAAAATGACCTGCTAGGAATTGTCATAAGGATATATGAATAAAGTTTTATAAAACAGCTTTCAATATTAGCAACTCCAGAATTCTAACATGTCAGTGACTCGGTGCTTTACAATGCTTCAGCAAATCATCTACACCAAAAAAAAAATCCAAAAACAACAAAAAATATAATCATCTCTATACTACACCATAATGACGGACATCTACCCTAAAATATGACTGATATCAATCATCTGTGCCGTTGGCATGTCTGCACAATGCTGTCCAATCAAAGCACAGTGAGAAACAAGGGCGGGGAGCAGTGTGACGCTCCACCAATGGGAATTCAGCAAACAGGAACACTGCAAATGGGAATACTGACAGGAACGCTGCAAATGGGAATGCTGGAACCGGGAATACTGTGATGGGAACGCTGACAGGAACGCTGCAAATAGGAACGCTGCAAACGGGAATGCTGGATACGGGAAATGTGATGGGAACGCTGACAGGAACGCTGCAAATAAAACCCGTCTGAAAATGAGAAAACCTGTTCTGCAAGATAACTCATTATGCTGTCCCAGGCTGAGAGATTAGCAGGATAATTAGGGGATAATTGGAGGGTGGAACACACGGAAGGGTGTATTTTAGATGTATTAGCAGGATATTTCCAGCATCTTAACACAGGCTCAAGTGTAGGTCCCAGCAGGATGTTGGGTCTCGACATGCGAATGTGGGGGTTGTTGCTGTTTAGGAGAGGTCTGGCCCGCCCAGCTGAGTCCATAAACTCACTATGACGCTGAAGACTGAGAAACGTACGCAGCTTAATATACACACTGCAAGCTTAATATACACACTGCAAGCTTAATATACACACTGCACACTCCACACTGTCGATGCCTTTTTATTATTCAACACTGTACTGATGACCAAATCAACTCGCTCATAAATTAATAAAATTTAAAAAGCATTGTGATTATATTTGAGCCCAAGACACACACAGTCTTCTGTGCCAAAAGCACATGACCTCCAGTGAGTGGAGGAGATCAGAGAGTAGCAGGTGCTTCTGTAACAGATGGAAAGCGTCCGCAAGCCTGCAAAGACTCCAGCACCACAGGCGGGCTCCAGGCCACAGGCAGGAAGAAAGGAGACTGAAATTAGAAAAGAGAAAGAAAGAAAGAGAGAGAGGGGAGATAAAAACACAAGGCTGTTCTCCTCTGAGCGCGAGAGGAGAGGAGAGGAGAGGAGAGGAGAGGACGGCAGCGGGTAGAAATTACAGGAGTCAAGACTGGGGCAGCGCCCGAGCGGAAAGCACTCGTTCCACTCTGACAAAATGAAATATGTGGAGGAGAGCGGGAAAAAGCCCGTTTTATCATTTTTATATTGCTCCCCTGACAAAGAGGACCTTCTGCGACTCTGAACTCATCCAAATGAGACTCCCCAGGTGTCTATCCCATGGGGGGGGGGGGGGGGGGGGGGGGGGGGGGGGGGGGGGGAGGCTCATTCCATTCAAAGGTAGAGAGAGGAAGAGAGAGAGAAGACACAACATAAGCAATGTAGAAATATGCTGTATTACTTAATTCTGCATGCACAGGCCTGAAGCCATTTTGTAACACATGTGCCTTGTGGCAGACAGGCCTTGTTCTCTGGAGTAAACGTACATAAACATGTCAATGTGAATGTCATGTGAGGAAATCACACAGGACAGCAATATGACAGAGAGAGACACACAGAGAGTGGCAGACAGAGAGGGGGAGGGAGGGAGGAG
This sequence comes from Anguilla japonica, assembly GCA_025169545.1. NCBI lineage: Eukaryota > Metazoa > Chordata > Actinopteri > Anguilliformes > Anguillidae > Anguilla > Anguilla japonica. Next base: position 47,860,757 of record CM045898.1, read on the forward strand.
AGAGAGATTCATTTCCTCGGTAGCTGAGCCAGGGAGCCAGAGAGGACTGTTGGATGGGATCGGGAGAGAGAGATATAGATGGCGAGAGCTTTTATGCGTTTATTATGTTTATTATTAATAGGCTCATGTGAAAAGCTGTAGGTGGACTGATGTACAGGAGGTGTAATTCATGCACAAGCCATTCACACAGCCGAATGGTTTCACAGTAATGCAGCTTAAATACCCTTCACAGCAGAGTAACAGAGAGAGGGACGGGTGATCTGGCCCAATGCAGGCTCATTAGCAAGGGAAATGAGAGCAGGGCAAAAGAAAGAGAAAACAAGATGGCCTCAGCATGTCTCTGACCTACATAAACACCAAGTTATGAAAATATGTAATCTGCAAAATTACCTTACAATTGTGTTTGTCCTCCATAAATATTGCCATACGATTTCAGTTTACATAAAAACCACAATTTCATCCAATGGAAAATGGCTTTAGTTACTGATTAATTTCCCAGTTATGTATAAATCAGCAGTGACTTATGTTGTAGTACCAGGAACATAATAGCCCTTATGAAACCTGAGGCCTCGCTGGGCATGAGAGAGTGGAGTTCTGAGATCTCGTTTTGAGTGATTTTCTCTCCTTCCTTCTCGGCTGGGACTGTTCACACATCAGATCAGTCTCTGCACAGAGCCCTGGGATACTTTAGAAAAGGTCACAGCGTTTTGATCGGTTTCAAATTCATTTCCGCCTGCCTAAAATTAAGCAAAAAAAAAAAAAAAAAAAAAAAACTGAGCCAACTCCACCAAGCTCTCGGGCTTCCACTACAGAATCAGTGTGCTTTTCTTCCACCTAGTGGTGACATTATGTACTGCCTCCGTACTGCGGGAGCTGCTCACTCAGTCACTGAGTGGGTGGGTGAGAAGGTAGACAACCCCACCCCCCAATCCACAGCACGTCACCCCCACCCCGAACGCCCACACACACCCCAAAAATCTATACGAGAGGCATCCAACCTTATCTGCAAAGGGCCAATGTGTGTGTAGGCCTCAGTTATACCTGAGATATAAAACACTGACTATGGGCACTATGTTAATCAGTCAAACCAGGCATTTCAGTGCTCGACTAGAAGCCTAAAACAAGCCCCTCCCCCTCCCTCCTCGCTCCCTAAAACAGAAGTGCAGGTGCGGGGAGGGGGAGGGGGAGGGGAGGGGGGGACCTGATTGGAAAAGGCTCACAGTCCCATGGTGCCTCGCTCGGCTCTGTAGGAACGACGCTGGCATTCCCCGGCACACCTATAATCTATGTTGGAATACTAAACAGCCGGTGACTTTGATCCGACATTCCCAGAGTGCAGCATTCGCTCTGGGAATACCGGCGCAGTCCGTGTTAGGATGGGAGAGGAGGAAGCGATCCAGTCAGGAATGTATTTTTAGGGGAATAGAGCGCTTCGGGGCTCTTTGTATCTGCATGCTCCCGCCCCCCCATACCCCCCCCCCCCACCCCCACCCCCACCCCCTATAGCCTCGGCCTTTAAAGATAAAACTGCATCTCTTCCCTTGGCTGAGGCACACAGAGAGCTCCTCCCTGGAGCTGGAGACATGCCTACAGTGTGAGCAACTAGGTCAATGTTGAGTGCTTATCAGATCAGGGATGGATCCGTGATAAGCACTTCAGGAGGATGTTGCAAAGATGCCCAACGCCGTGTTCAGCTGTCGCAACACAGCCAGCCTCCGATGACAGCATATGGCATGACAGCATTCATTTGCATAACACTTACAGCAGACCGCGAGATCACAGGGGGCCTGGCGGCCTGCTCTGCAGTGGAAGGGGATACACAGTGAGAACCGTTCTCTGCAGTGATAATGAACATTCTCTGCAGTGGAAGGGGATACACAGTGATAATGAACTGTTCTCGACAGCAATAATGAACCTTTATCTGCAGTGGAAGGGGATACAAAGTAATAATGAACCGTTCTCTGCAGTGGAAGGGAATACACAGTAATAATGAGCCGTTCTCTACAGTGATAATGAACCGTTCTCTGCAGTAATAAGGAACTGTTCTCTGCAGTGGAAGGGGATATGCAGTAATAATGAGCCATTCTCTGGTGAACTACCAGGGAAACTACCCAGAGGCCCCAATCATCCTTTCACCTCACCTCCTCAGATCCTCTTCCATACCCTCCCACACTGAGCAGTAATCATCCTCACAGATCCCCTTCCACACCCCCCACACTGATCTGTAATCAACCCCATGGATCCCCTTCCATACCCCCACAATGAGCAGTAATCAACCCCATGGGTCCCCTTCCACATCCCCCACACTGAGCAGTAATCATCCCCATGGATCCCCTTCCATACCCCCCACAATGAGCAGTAATAATCCCCACAGATCCCCTTCCATACCCCCCACACTGAGCAGTAATCATCCCCATGGATTCCCTTCCATACCCCCCACACTGAGCAGTAATCATCCCCATGGATCCCCTTCCATACCCCCCGCACTGAGCAGTAATCATCCCCATGGATCCCCTTCCATACCCCCCGCACTGAGCAGTAATCATCCCCATGGGTCCCCTTCCACATCCCCTATACTGAGCAGTAATCAACCCCATGGATCCCTTCCATACCCCCGCACTGAGCAGTAATCATCCCCATGGATCCCTTCCATACCCCCCGCACTGAGCAGTAATCATCCCCATGGATCCCCTTCCATACCCCCCACACTGAGCAGTAATCATCCCCATGGATCCCCTTCCATACCCCCACACTGAGCAGTAATCATCCCCATGGATCCCCTTCCATACCCCCCACACTGAGCAGTAATCATCCCCATGGATCCCCTTCCATACCCCCCACACTGAGCAGTAATCATCCCCATGGATCCCCTTCCATACCCCCCACACTGAGCAGTAATCATCCCCACGGATCCCCTTCCACAGCACATCCCAGTCCAGGCACAGCCCTTCAGGTCAGCTGTTCAGCTCTAGGAGGGCAGTATGGCTAGTGCTGCCCTGTCACACTCACATGCATTTACAGAGGAATTCCACACACAAAGGACCACAGCGAAACTCAGAAAATGAAAATCAGTCGGGAAAATGTTGCGACAATATGCAGTAAACACAAAAACAATGCACGGCTACCAAAGGCTTTTTGCTTTAACTGAATTTGCATAAAATCTTCAAAGATGATCACTGCTGTCACTGATCTTGTACATCATCAAACGCGCATCTTCTGGCTTCCAGGGGTATTTCAGCGACCCTCTGAAATGTGAAAATGGCAGTTGTGTAGCACAGAGTCCCTCGTCTGAATGGGACATAAAAAGCTCAGCTTAACGGGCTGCCTTGTCTGTCACACGCTCATTTCCAGGTGAGCTCTCCGCGTCGAGGCAGCCGGTAACACCAGCCACACACTCCCTAAGAGCCACTGGAGATGGAGACGCACAGGCCCACTGCTGGTTGCCATTAGCAACTGAGCACTACATGAGGTGTGCCATATCGAAAAACCGTCTCACGTCAAAGGGCTCACAGAAATAAAACTAGATGATACTTATTATCGTCACCCAGAGACCACGCACACAGACACACTCTCGCACACACACACACGCACATATGCGCATACATGAACACGCATGCAGACACACGCTCACACACACACACACACACACACACACACATATGCGCATACATGAACACGCATACATACACACACACACACACCCCCACACACGCATACATGAACACACACACGCTCACACACACACCCCCACACACGCATACATGAACACACACACACACACACACACACATATGCGCATACATGAACACGCATGCAGACACACGCTCACACACACACACACGCATACATGAACACACACACACACACACACCCCCACACACGCATACATGAACACGCATGCAGACACACGCTCACACACACACACACACACACACACACACGCATAAATGAACACGCATGCAGACAGAACACACACAAATGCACTTCTCACCCCGCACACGCGTGTACGTGACAGATGGTTGCCAGGCAGCATGCCGGTCAGGCCGTGGCGCCCACGGGGCGGGATTAGTGAGCAAAAGGTCGAGGGATCAGCTCCATGGCGAGTTACAGCCCCTCTCACCCCTGGAGGAAGGGGCTCGACCTCAATTACCCCAGAATACACCCACAGAAAGTATACCCCAGAATACAGCCACACAGACAGTATGCCCCAGAATACAGCCACACAGACAGTATACCCCAGAATACAGCCACACAGACAGTATTCCCCAGTATACATCCACACAGACAGTATACCCCAGTATACATCCACACAGACAGTATGCCCCAGTATACACCCACAGACAGTATGCCCCAGTATACATCCACACAAACAGTATACCCCAGTATACACCCACAGACAGTATGCCCCAGTATACACCCACAGACAGTATTCCCCAGTATACATCCACACAGACAGTATACCCCAGTATACATCCACACAGACAGTATTCCCCAGTATACATCCACACAGACAGTATTCCCCAGTATACATCCACACAGACAGTATACCCCAGTATACATCCACACAGACAGTATTCCCCAGTATACATCCACACAGACAGTATTCCCCAGGATACATACACAGGCAGTATGCCCCAGTACATATCCACACAGACAGTATTCCCCAGGATATATCCATATCCATCCAGTATATATCTGCTGTAACTGGTCTTACTGGTCAACTCATCGTCCCACTCTCCACCAATCAACACGCAAGGCTTACGTCATCACTCGCCAACATCACATTCACCACTTTGGCTTGATGATGTCAGAATAAAAAGCTATTTATAAAAAAACAGATGAAGAAAATGTGTTTTGAGAAGGGTTCCGCTTTGAGGACAGTGGAAGGAAAGAGGGAAGGCCAGCAGTGAGCACTCGAAAGAGGATCGGCACGCCATTCCCAGTCGCTTAACGAACAGAGGGAGCTCGTCAGGAGGCTGCCCATCTAAGAGGCCTGGATTCCCCAGAGACAGTGCCCACGCCCCCACCCACGCCTGCCCCCACGCCCCCACGCCCCCGCGCAGTGTCACGGCAACGGGTGTGCATTATCACTTAATTAGCCTGGCTACAGCCGACCATTCAGTCACAGCCACGCACCACCTGCCCTGTTAACATCTCAGAAGCTTCTCAATCAGCACCAGCCCCACGCGCCTACTCCACCTCCTGTCTCCCCCTTCTCCACCTCCCCAGGTCTACTCCTAATACTCCACCTCCTGTCTCCCCCTTCTCCACCTCCCCAGGTCTACTCCTAATACTCCACCTCCTGTCTCCCCCTTCTCCACCTCCCCAGGTCTACTCCTAATACTCACCTCCTGTCTCCCCCGCCTGCCATCTCCTAAAAACCCGCTACACCACCTCAGGGAAGCGGCTCAGAAATTAGGCTTTAAAATATTTATTTCCTTGCTCTTCTCCCCACCCTGCAGCAGCACAGGGGTCTGTAGAAGGCCGGAGGTTCCCATGGAAGAGCAGGGAATCAGGTGTGTTCTCTGCTTCAGGCGATCCGCACCGCTCCTACCGCCTCTAAACGCATGAAACGCTGCTCGCACAGACCACCCTCCTGTGGCTGCTACATCTTACTTTATATTCCTCTATTCAGACAGGAAGACAGCAGTCTGAGGGACAGAGGGGGGGGACAGCAGTTAAGACGGGACTGTGGAGGGGAAGGAAGCTGCAACAGCACCGGGGGACTCGCACACAGCTGGGAAGTCCGCCAGCCTACGGCCTGTGCCACGTCTCGCCAGCAATGTTACTGTGTTTACCTGCTTAGAACAGGCCAGCCTTACCCAGAAACCCTCACACTGCTTAGAGTCCAGAAACCAGAAACCCTCACACTGCTTAGAGTCCAGAAGCCCTCACACTGCTTAGAGTCCAGAAACCAGAAACCCTCACACTGCTTAGAGTCCAGAAACCAGAAACCCTCACACTGCTTAGAGTCCAGAAACCAGAAACCCTCACACTGCTTAGAGTCCAGAAGCCCTCACACTGCTTAGAGTCCAGAAACCCTCACACTGCTTAGAGTCCAGAAACCCTCACACTGCTTAGAGTCCAGAAACCAGAAACCCTCACACTGCTTAGAGTCCAGAAACCAGAAACCCTCACACTGCTTAGAGTCCAGAAACCCTCACACTGCTTAGAGTCCAGAAACCCTCACACTGCTTAGAGTCCAGAAGCCCTCACACTGCTTAGAGTCCAGAAACCCTCACACTGCTTAGAGTCCAGAAACTCTCACACTGCTTAGAGTCCAGAAACCCTCACACGGCTTAGAGTCCAGAAACCCTCACACTGCTTAGAGTCCAGAAACCCTCACACTGCTTAGAGTCCAGAAACCAGAAACCCTCACACTGCTTAGAGTCCAGAAACCAGAAACCCTCACACTGCTTAGAGTCCAGAAACCCTCACACTGCTTAGAGTCCAGAAGCCCTCACACTGCTTAGAGTCCAGAAGCCCTCACACTGCTTAGAGTCCAGAAACCCTCACACTGCTTAGAGTCCAGAAACCAGAAACCCTCACACTGCTTAGAGTCCAGAAACCCTCACACTGCTTAGAGTCCAGAAGCCCTCACACTGCTTAGAGTCCAGAAACCCTCACACTGCTTAGAGTCCAGAAACCCTCACACTGCTTAGAGTCCAGAAACCCTCACACTGCTTAGAGTCCAGAAACCAGAAGCCCTCACACTGCTTAGAGTCCAGAAACCCTCACACTGCTTAGAGTCCAGAAACCCTCACACTGCTTAGAGTCCAGAAGCCCTCACACTGCTTAGAGTCCAGAAACCAGAAACCCTCACACTGCTTAGAGTCCAGAAACCCTCACACTGCTTAGAGTCCAGAAACCAGAAACCCTCACACTGCTTAGAGTCCAGAAACCCTCACACTGCTTAGAGTCCAGAAACCCTCACACTGCTTAGAGTCCAGAAGCCCTCACACTGCTTAGAGTCCAGAAGCCCTCACACTGCTTAGAGTCCAGAAACCCTCACACTGCTTAGAGTCCAGAAGCCCTCACACTGCTTAGAGTCCAGAAACCCTCACACTGCTTAGAGTCCAGAAGCCGTCACACTGCTTAGAGTCCAGAAACCCTCACACTGCTTAGAGTCCAGAAACCCTCACACTGCTTAGAGTCCAGAAACCAGAAACCCTCACACTGCCTAGAGTCCAGAAACCCTCACACTGCTTAGAGTCCAGAAACCCTCACACTGCTTAGAGTCCAGAAGCCCTCACACTGCTTAGAGTCCAGAAACCCTCACACTGCTTAGAGTCCAGAAACCCTCACACTGCTTAGAGTCCAGAAGCCCTCACACTGCTTAGAGTCCAGAAACCCTCACACTGCTTAGAGTCCAGAAACCCTCACACTGCTTAGAGTCCAGAAACCCTCACACTGCTAAGAGTCCAGAAACCAGAAACCCTCACACTGCTTAGAGTCCAGAAACCCTCACACTGCTTAGAGTCCAGAAGCCCTCACACTGCTTAGAGTCCAGAAACCCTCACACTGCTTAGAGTCCAGAAACCCTCACACTGCTTAGAGTCCAGAAACCAGAAACCCTCACACTGCTTAGAGTCCAGAAACCAGAAACCCTCACACTGCTTAGAGTCCAGAAACCCTCACACTGCTTAGAGTCCAGAAACCCTCACACTGCTTAGAGTCCAGAAGCCCTCACACTGCTTAGAGTCCAGAAACCCTCACACTGCTTAGAGTCCAGAAACCCTCACACTGCTTAGAGTCCAGAAACCAGAAACCCTCACACTGCTTAGAGTCCAGAAACCCTCACACTGCTTAGAGTCCAGAAACCCTCACACTGCTTAGAGTCCAGAAACCCTCACACTGCTTAGAGTCCAGAAGCCCTCACACTGCTTAGAGTCCAGAAGCCCTCACACTGCTTAGAGTCCAGAAACCCTCACACTGCTTAGAGTCCAGAAGCCCTCACACTGCTTAGAGTCCAGAAACCCTCACACTGCTTAGAGTCCAGAAACCCTCACACTGCTTATGTTTAACATGCTCCTGATGGGAACTGCAAAATACTCAGCTCGTTTTAAAATCATGTCTGAACAGTTAACTGAACTCCAACCAGGTTTGTGAGCCCACAGGGTTCCAAATGTACTTGCTCAGATTCAATAATAAAGCGTTTGAAGTACGAATGCTTGTCCTGAACATTCAGAAAGTTCCTCTGTAAGCGATACAGCAGAACTGAATCTCAGCCATCCCCCTGTTAGACTGCTACCACCTTACACCTCCCCAGTCATCCACATTGATAGGCCAATTTCCACTTAACAATGATGGACAAGAAATGTTCCCACACCATCACATACTGCATTCAGTGGAGCCACCAGAACCACAGATGTGCAGCAGTGGCATTTTTTATGGAGTCCTGCTATTGTTTTTGTTTTGTAGGAAGTAGCATACACATAAAAAGCACGGTTATATGACCTGCATGAACAATGATAATAATAGAAGGCAATTCATAATAATGAAATGATTAGAGGGCAGATTAATAAAAAAACTGATTAAAACAGATGAATTGAAATTAAATGAAACTGTAAATTAAATTTTGTGAATGAATTCACAACCACGGTCAGCCGTTTCGCAGCATACTATGTCACTGTTTGACGAAGTTTGGCGTGAACTTCTCCATATAGAGAGGCATTCTTCAGCATCAAAATGGGTTGAAACAGTGAAGAATCATTTTCCTTTCTGCATAGTATTTTTGCAGATATTCTTGCCCAGCACTCCACTCATGTTGTGGCAGTGCTGTGTTCCGGTGCAGAGCTCCTCTCATGTTGTGGCAGTGCTGTGTTCCTGTGCAGAACTCCTCTCGTGTTGTGGCAGTGCTGTGTTCCTGTGCAGAACTCTGCTCATGTTGTGGCAGTGCTGTGTTCCGGTTCAGAGCTCCTCTCATGTTGTGGCAGTGCTGTGTTCCTGTGCAGAACTCCTCTCGTGTTGTGGCAGTGCTGTGTTCCTGTGCAGAACTCCTCTCATGTTGTGGCAGTGCTGTGTTCCTGTGCAGAACTCCTCTCATGTTGTGGCAGTGCTGTGTTCCTGTGCAGAACTCTGCTCATGTGTGGCAGTGCTGTGTTCCTGTGCAGAACTCCTCTCGTGTTGTGGCAGTGCTGTGTTCCTGTGCAGAACTCTGCTCGTGTTGTGGCAGTGCTGTGTTCTTGTGCAGAACTCCTCTCGTGTTGTGGCAGTGCTGTGTTCCTGTGCAGAACTCCTCTCGTGTTGTGGCAGTGCTGTGCTCTTGTGCAGAACTCTGCTCATGTTGTGGCAGTGCTGTGTTCCTGTGCAGAGCTCTGCTCGTGTTGTGGCAGTGCTGTGTTCTTGTGCGCATAACACAAGATTTGTAATTGACGAGCTCCGAAGAACAGCTCATCAAACGCTCAACTCAAGCTCAGAGGTGTTGAGGCAAGTAAATTGTGCAGACTTGCTTGAAGTCAAATACCCTAATGGCCTCAAGAAATTTTTGCAGTAGTTGCAAGTAACATGCTTTCTGTTTGAGTACATCAAGGATGTAATATTTTGTCTGTTTCTCTGCAACTTTTCTTCATGGTGTTATGTACTGTGTGTCCGCTGAGCCAGCGTTTGGTTTTCATTTATTTAGTTGTTAACTCTTTGTACGCTTCACGTTTCCTGGTTACTCTCAAACACAGCTGATTATTATAACAAGGCTTCAGCTGCCACGTTCCAGTGACTTTGGAGCAGGAAACACAAATATTCAGCTTTAAATATGCAAGCACAAAGTACTGAGTTCCACTTAAAAACAACCTTTTATGGAAGGTGTCCTTTTGTATTTATCAGTTTGAACCATTTTCTCTTTTAAACTGGAATAATTTTAGCCTTGATTAGTACTAGTTTTAGTTTTTGACAAGTTGAGAGAGAGAACTGGTGTTATATATATTATATTATAGCATGTGGTCTATCCGTAGACCAATTATGTGTGACTTGTGAAGTACGTAAAAGCCTTTGCCTGGAGAATGGCATCTGATTGAGCCATAGCAAAGGTACAATAATCTTCCAAACAGAAATTTTTTTTATTATTATTATTCAGGAACATAAGACTATTTATGTGACAAGAATAGACTATTCAGCTTGTCAGAGAGCTTACCAGTTTAAATGTCAAGATGAATTTTGTGAAAGGTCTCCATGTATTATACGCACAAAACTGGAGCTTAGCAATTTATTCCTGACATTAATAATTCCCTGTGTAAAGAAGCATTATGTATCACCGAAAATCTGCTCTTAACAAGGTTCCATTATTATTGGCTATATTTCTGCCATTTAACATAACAAAGGGGTTTTGCCTTTTTTCCTCTGTCAGAGAAACGGAATAAGCAGGAAACTGGCAGGTCGGCCACTTTTTCTTTCCCATTTCCACTTTTCAGCTCTTTTTTTTTTTTAATGGTAACAGACTGTGCAGAGAACAGGCAAACGCCAAAACCAATTTGAGTGGGTTTGAAATTGTGAAACTACAGGTTTTGTTGGATAAGGCTCGCTCCCCCCCCCCCCCCCCCCACCCTCGTGTTTGGACCGTAGTCAGGTTCGGTTGTGGGTATCCCCGGGCGCTCCTCGGTAAGTCCATCGGGACCAGAAGCGAGCGCCATCCTCAGTCCCGTCAGCTCCATCACGGCGGCGCTAACTCCGCGCTAACAAAGACGAATGGGCTACAGGACGGCGTGTGGGAGGAATGCTAACCGCACCAATCACAGAGAGGCAGAGGCACCACACCCTCACCCTCTCACTCTCTCACTCTCTCACACTCCCTCACTCTCTCACTCACTCTCTCACTCGCTCACTCGCTCACTCTCTCACCCTCTCACCCTCTCACCCTCTCACTCTCTCACTCTCACTCTCACCCGACAGGCCGTGTGCTCTGTGTGGAGAGACTGTTCCTCACTCTCTCACTCTTACCCGACAGGCCGTGCGCTCTGTGTGGAGAGACTGTTCCTCACTCTCTCACTCTCACCCAACAGGCCATGCGCTCTGTGTGGAGAGACTGTTCCTCACTCTCTCACTCTCACCCAACAGGCCGTGCGCTGTGTGGAGAGACTGTTCCTCACTCTCTCACTCTCACCCGACAGGCCGTGCGCTCTGTGTCGCTCTAATCTCACTCCTGTATGCAGGGCTGTGAGAGACGGCTCAGTTTCACTCTCGTACCCGTGCCTGATGGCCTGTGAGAGACACTTCAGCCTTATCTCCCGCTGCTCGTGTGACGGCTCATTTTTAATCCTCTCTCCTGCGCGCACCTGGAGCAGGGCACCTGTTTAACTGCATCATCAGCCAGCGCCTGTTTAACTGCATCATCAGCCAGCGCCTGTTTAACCGCATCATCAGCCAGCGCCACCTGTTTAACCGCATCATCAGCCAGCGCACCTGTTTAACTGCATCATCAGCCAGCGCCACCTGTTTAACCGCATCATCAATCAGCCAGCGCCACCTATTTATCTGCATCATCAGCCAGCGCCACCTGTTGAACTGCATCATCAGCCAGCAGCACCTGTTTAACTGCATCATCAATCAGCCAGCGCCACCTATTTATCTGCATCATCAGCCAGCGCCACCTGTTTAACTGCATCATCAGCCAGCGCCACCTGTTTAACTGCATCATCAGCCAGCGCACCTGTTTAACTGCATCATCAGCCAGCGCCTGTTTAACTGCATCACCAGCCAGCGCACCTGTTTAACTGCATCATCAGCCAGCGCCACCTGTTTAACTGCATCATCAGCCAGCGCCTGTTTAACTGCATCATCAACCAGCTCCACCTGTTTAACTGCATCATCAGTCAGCACCTGTTTAACTGCATCATCAGCCAGCGCCTGTTTAACTGCATCATCAGCCAGCGCCACCTGTTGAACTGCATCATCAGCCAGCGCACCTGTTTAACTGCATCATCAGCCAGCGCCACCTATTTAACTGCATCATCAGCCAGCGCCACCTGTTTAACTGCATCATCAGCCAGCGCCACCTGTTTAACTGCATCATCAGCCAGCACACCTGTTGAACTGCATCATCAGCCAGCGCCACCTGTTTAACTGCATCATCAGTCAGCGCCCGTTTAACTGCATCATCAGCCAGTGCCACCTGTTTAACTGCATCATCAGCCAGCGCACAGCTTCCCTCCGCCGGGTCCCTGGGCACGGCTGTCTAATGATTTGCCTGTATCCGGGACATGTGTGTGTGTGTGTGTGTGTTGACCTTTTGAGGTCTTAATCAGCAGGGATTGCCTATAACAGGACAAGCCTAGTCAGGTTTGATCGAGTTTGTACCAGAGCCAATAACAGAGGACCTGTAGCAGCAGATGCAACCTTATAAGGTAAATAATTAATAAAATAAATAAAAAATGTTTAAAAAAAACCTGGGTACCAAATATATAAAAAAGCTCGATGACAGGGCTTCTCAACTCTGGTCTTGGGGGGTCACATGGTCTGCTGGTGTTTATTTTTACCCTATAACAGCCACCCAGTTGAGACACAAAAAAGATGAAGAGAGTTAACAGTGTAATCATGCGCTAAAACAAGCATGCGGTGTAAAACATGCTTTGTGATGCTACTGCTTATATTATTTATCATTTAAAGATTTTTTTTAGTTTCACAGAGTGTTAAAACTCTGCTTAGTTTTAAGCTCGATGTGCATAAGTATTTACTGTACACTCAAAATATCAATAAAAAATAAATCATTTGTTTATAAAGCACATTTCAACATTTCTTACAATAGTGCAATGTACTTCACAAAAAGATGGTAAGATGTAAATGCACCAGATCAATAAACAGTATAAATATAAATCATGTTAAAATAATGGAAGTTTTTATGAATAAGTGGACTTCCGTGCCTTGCATTATTCAGTTGCATGTTGGACAATTAAGCTCCTGTCCTTAAGAAGCTTGACTGTGTGTTTAAATAAAACTGAGATTTACATTTACATCCTTTCAGTGTGTCCCCCATTTTCCAGCTGGACACAGTTTTACTCACAGAAGGGGTTACAGTACAGATTAAAGACTAACCATCAATCAATCAAGATTTATTTAGATAGCGTATTTCACAAACAATTGTCACAAAATGTGCTTCACAGACAACCCTGACCTAAACCCCAACAGTGGCAAGGAAAAACTCCCTGTAGCAGAAAAAACCTGGGAAGGAACCAGGCTCAAAGATGAACAGAACAGAGCTAAATGGCCAGTTACAGAGGACTAGGCTTTCTGACCGGTGGAATTATGAAACTGCAGAGAAGATTAAGCATAAGCAGGAGGGCAGAACAGACCTCAGCCCCTTATGAAACCGTGCTCTGCTCATTCAGAGGGCATCCGTAGCAGAGAAGCATGGAGAGCTAGTTATCTACACCACAACATTATCAGCAGCAACAGGGCAAGGCACCCTGTTTCCCTTCTTTAATAAAAGACTCAGAGACGGGGAAAAGGATGATAAAGCGGAGAAATAATCAGCTTGGGTTTCACAGCGTACGGAACAGCAGGAAACTGTGCTCCAGGGAAGTAACACAGGGTGGTGTTACCTCCACCTCTCTGTCATATTTAGACCACTCGGATAAAAATACCGGGGAGCTCGTAACGCACTCAGACAGCCTGAGCATCCCCTGGGAGGAGAAACCGCTGCCAAAGGCCTGCTTCCAGGAGGCCGAGTGCATCTGCACACAGCCAGGGCTGACTGAGAGAGTCACACACAGCCAGGGCTGACTGAGAGAGTCACACACAGCCAGGGCTGACTGAGAGAGTCACACACAGCCAGGGCTGACTGAGAGTAACACACAGCCAGGGCTGACAGAGAGTCAGACACAGCCAGGGCTGACTGAGAGAGTCACACACAGCCAGGGCTGACTGAGAGTCAGACACAGCCAGGGCTGACTGAGAGTCAGACACAGCCAGGGCTGACTGAGAGTCACACACAGCCACGGCTGACTGAGAGTCACACACAGCCACGGCTGACTGAGAGAGTCACACACAGCCACGGCTGACTGAGAGAGTCACACACAGCCACGGCTGACTGAGAGAGTCACACACAGCCAGGGCTGACTGAGAGAGTCAGACACAGCCAGGGCTGACTGAGAGTCAGATACAGCCAGGGCTGACTGAGAGAGTCACACACAGCCAGGGCTGACTGAGAGAGTCAGATACAGCCAGGGCTGACTGAGAGAGTCACACACAGCCAGGGCTGACTGAGAGAGTCACACACAGCCAGGGCTGACTGAGAGAGTCACACACAGCCAGGGCTGACTGAGAGAGTCACACACAGCCAAGGCTGACTGAGAGAGTCACACACAGCCAGGGTGACTGAGAGAGTCACACACAGCCAGGGCTGACTGAGAGAGTCACACACAGCCAGGGCTGACTGAGAGAGTCACACACAGCCAGGGCTGACTGAGAGAGTCACACACAGCCAGGGCTGACTGAGAGTCACACACAGCCAGGGCTGACTGAGAGAGTCACACACAGCCAGGGCTGACTGAGAGAGTCACACACAGCCAAGGCTGACTGAGAGAGTCACACACAGCCAAGGCTGACTGAGAGAGTCACACACAGCCAGGGCTGACTGAGAGAGTCACACACAGCCAGGGCTGACTGAGAGAGTCACACACAGTCAGGGCTGACTGAGAGAGTCACACACAGCCAGGGCTGACTGAGAGAGTCACACACAGCCAGGGCTGACTGAGAGAGTCACACACAGCCAGGGCTGACTGAGAGAGTCACACACAGCCAAGGCTGACTGAGAGAGTCACACACAGCCAGGGCTGACTGAGAGAGTCACACACAGTCCAGGGCTGACTGAGAGAGTCACACACAGCCAGGGCTGACTGAGAGAGTCACACACAGCCAGGGCTGACTGAGAGAGTCACACACAGCCAGGGCTGACTGAGAGAGTCACACACAGCCAGGGCTGACTGAGAGAGTCACACACAGCCAGGGCTGACTGAGAGTCAGACACAGCCAATAAAATGATATATAACTGCATAAACCCGCCAGCATCTGTGAAAGGCACAATGGGTGCATTTCAGTTTGAGTATGCTGTGTTTTTAGTGAGTTAGGGTATCACTTTATTTTCTCTAAACACATACGCTAAGCTAACACTCCTGCATAGATTGAATCGCACAATAGGTTGCAGCTAATGCAGCCTCTACAAAACACTTCAGTTGACCAGAGGCGTTAAATCTCACTGGGACTCACTGCCCCAAACCTAGCATCAGCCAATCATACGGGTTTATGTTCAGAGGGCCACCAATCACTGCACACG
>CM045898.1:47886018-47893518 GCA_025169545.1 Anguilla japonica
GAAGAACTGCTGGAAATTGAACTTGGTATGACTTGAAAATATGACTAAACCCTTTTGTTTGCTAGAAAATGGCACTCGATCTCTCCATTGCAGTCTATGGTGGCTGCAACTTTGGCAGAAGAAGGAAGCAGTTAGAGTAGGTTCATTCAGTTATTCGATCAGTCAACATCGACATAATCAAGTGTGACTGGACATCACTTTACAAAGAGCCTAGTAACTAAGTTTTGTGTTAAGGAAACGTTACAAAAAAGTTTAGTAGCTACCGGGTCGTAAACTAACTAGTAGCTACTGAGACTGTAGTGTGAGCTTTATGTTCCAGCTCATGGGAGAACTTATGCAAAGCTGGTGCAAACCCACACAGAACCCAAGGACCCTGCACATTTCTCAACAAACAGAACAAAACTCAAGACTCCCTGTATTTCTGAAGCTGTCCAATGAGGACGAAGGGCACAAAACGAGATCCAATCGGAAAAGAGAGGGCGGTCAGTATGGATGGGAAGTTATGATCGCCATGCGATTCCACAGCTGGAGTCTGAGCAGTGCCTCCCAGGAGAAACTAATCCCCGCGATACCAGCGCCCACACCGGAGGGGGGGGGGGGGTTAAAGTGCACAGATTCCATGTGCAGGGGGGCGGCATTGGCTGCGGGTTCCACATGCCGAATTCCCACATTGCCTAAACGTTGCGTGTCTCACTGCCCCCCCATGAATGACCAAGAGAGAACAAACACCTCCGCTCCCGAAAAAGGCATTTCCATAAAGCGCTGAGTCACTCTGTCTGTCACAGCGCAGGATGCAGAACGAACCTGGCACTCTCAGCGCTCTCCAGCGTCAGCCATCCACGAGAGGGCTGAACCTTCGTCAAAGAGGTCTTCATCACAAGCGCTGACCTGCGGTTTGAAACATTAATCATCAAACGGCTGAATGAAAATATCACTTTGAAGTATAAACAAGCGTGTGAGCTTTCACTGCCCATTTGCCAGCGAACGCTTCACACTGACGGCGTGTGATCGCTGAAACGATGGGGTCTGAGTCAGCCGAACCCAGCCCCCGTTTTAATCCACCTGAATAAAAGAGTCGGGCGCGAGCAGGAGGCCAGAAACCGAAGAGCCCCACAGGGAGAGCTCGGAAAACGAGCTCTTCGTTCGCCTTTAACATCTGTCTCCTAACTTAGCATTCCGCTCAGGGTTAGATCCAAACGTACTCCCAGATTCAATTAAAACTTGAATTAAATTTCAATTAAAGTACAGCGATTAGCAAAATTGACCCGCCAAACCACGTACTTGTGATTACACTTGCACTGATTGATTCCAGGCTGACCTTGTCAAACCGTGGCTTGAGTTTGAAGGTCGGCAATCAGCGGCCCGAGCTAGCCAGTCTGCGTGAGAGAAGGAAAAGCCTACTGATTGAATTTATCTGGAGAGTCAAAGTCAAGGACAAATGTAGTTTGAATACAGACCAGAGAGACGAAGAGATGGACAGACAGAGATACAAATACTGGGAGACAGAGACAGAGGGACAGAGAGACAGACATGGGGAGACAGACAGGGGGAGACAGACTGAATCAGAGAGACAGACAGGGGGAGACAGACTGCATCAGGGGGAAAATGGTAAATGAGACCAGCGACATTGCCCCTGCTGAGGAGGAGGAGGAGAAGGAGGAGGAGGTGTTAAAGGAGCAGGAGGAGAAGGAGGAGGAGGAGGAGAGGGAGGAGGAGGAGGTGTTAAAGGAGCAGGAGGAGAGAGAGGAGGAGGAGGAGGAGGAGAGGGAGGAGGAGGAGGTGCTAAAGGAGCAGGAGGAGGAGGAGGAAGAGGTGCTAAAGGAGCAGGAGGAGGAGGAGGAGGAGGAGGTGCTAAAGGAGCAGGAGGAGCAGGAGGAAGAGGAGGTGCTAAAGGAGGAGGAGGAGGAGGAAGAGGTGCTAAAGGAGCAGGTGGAGGAGGAGGAGGAGGAGGAGGTGCTAAAGGAGCAGGAGGAGGAGGAGGTGCTAAAGGAGCAGGGGGAGGAGGAGGAGGAGGAGGTGCTAAAGGAGCAGGGACACTGGTTCAGATCAGACAGCAGACACACAGCCCTCATCAGTGCTCATTAGCAGTGCTGGGGCTCCTGTCAGAGCGTATCTCTGTGACAGAGAGGGGAGAGACTAAATAAGTTAACACCGCGCTTCACCACCACCGTGGCATCGAAGCTAACACCACACAAACCACAAGGGGGGGGGGGGGGGTCTGCGCCTCAAACTTAAAGAAATAATGTCAACAAAAAAACTAATCAGCAAAAGCTAGGGGTGACAAAGAACAAACAGCTCATTAGTCCCGTCCCGTCATCACCCCCCCCCCCCACCCCCCCTCGTGGAGGGAACCAGGAGGAGGCTCAGGTACAAACAGCGTATGAAAAGGCAACAGGTGCTAAGGGTGGTAGGGGGACATTAAATAGAGAAGTGGATGATGTAGGAAAGGCTGTGTGGACTACTTTGCGTCATAAGCTGCCATCAGTAAAAACCTCCACCAAACACGAAGAAAAACTCCCCCCCCCCCCCCCCCCCCCCGCTAAAAGAATGAGCAGCAAGGCATTGCAGGGATTTATAAGACATTCTGAGGAGTATTTCTCATCCTGGAAGATTTATAATAGATTTATATCGCCTTTATATCCCCAGCATCTCTCCTTCTGATTTTACCTTCACAACACAAACCAAGGGAACAGACTACCTAAAAAAAAAAAAAGCCTACTTAATTTAAAAATGACAGGTTCTTCCATCCTTCAAATAAACCACCCACATCCAAGGTTGGTATGGCAATAAAACGGAAGCCATTTGCATTGACCTGTTTGCCAGCATATTCTCCTGGAATAAGTGCATAATGGCAGCCAAATGGTAAGCACCGAACGGGCAATAAATACAACCAAGGCGACCGCACAGGAACGGTGAGTCACCAGAGTTTTTCTGGTCTGTGCACATCTGAGTAGTACGTCTTACTGACTACTGACCCCAGCGTGGGTGAGTCATGCTCTGAGATACACGATATATCTGCAAGAAAGCTGATCTGAAGCTCCATGATTTGTCAACAAAAAAAAGCTAAAAATTTAAAGCTCCAATATCTGTCTACAAGAGATTCACGATTTGAAGCTTTGAGAATTGTCTGCAAGAAAACCACGATTTGAAGCACCAAGATACTGTATATCTACGAGAGAGCAAAGGTTTGAAGCTCCATGATTTGTCTACAAGGAAGCCAAAATTTGAACCTCAAAGGTTTATGCACAGAGGGCTAAGATTTGAAGATTCCAAGATTTGTGTACGAAAGAATCTTAAGCAACACCTAGTTACAGTAGGGCTGATTGTTATATTTAACCACATAATTTCCTTTCTTCTGTTCCACATGGTAATTTCCCTTGTTTCGTTTCCCTTCACTGTAATGCGGTGATTATGTGGGTTATCACACCCTACACCAACATACCAGAGAGAGAGAGAAAAGATATGTGCACCACAAAGCGTGTTTTCCATGTATTAAAATAGCTATGTGGCTAATGATAAGTTTGTAAAATAAAATGGAAACAAATAAAAAATACAAATCATGGAACCAAAGTCATACGGACAAGCAGACATAATGACAAGGTTGTAACTCTTGTTGCTAAGATGTAACCGAGCTCAGATTTATAGGACTGGACTGAGTAAATAACCCTTGTCGGCATGGGGTCAAAGGCCAAACATTACTACAACAAGAGGCTTAGTGGAGTTCTCCTCATTACACATGCTGAGGTAGCTCCAGGCCATAATGGCTTACATTTAACCTCTGGCTTACATTTAATTCACTGGGCTGTCCTTTAGTCATTTTTGTGTTTTAACAGTTATCCTTTTTTCTGGAATCTATATTTGAATAGATCGTGTGAAATACTGATGGATAATTGCTATCAATTTGTGTTTTTGATGTCAGAACTGAGACCAAGTGTATGTTATTTAGGTAGAAACATATTAATTGCATACATTTGAATATAGGTTGGCCATTCATTAGCAGAACTGACTGCCTGACGGTGTGTCTGTAGGGTAGGCCAGAGTTTCAGTAGAGCTGAGGCTGTGTCTGCAGGGTAGGCCAGAGTTTCGGTAAAGCTGAGGGTGTGTCTGTAGGGTAGGCCAGAGTTTCAGTAGAGCTGAGGCTGTGTCTGCAGGGTGGGCCAGAGTTTCAGTAAAGCTGAGGGTGTGTCTGTAGGGTAGGCCAGAGTTTCAGTAGAGCTGAGGGTGTGTCTGTAGGGTAGGCCAGAGTTTCAGTAGAGCTGAGGGTGTGTCTGTAGGGTGGGCCAGAGTTTCAGTAAAGCTGAGGGTGTGTCTGCAGGGTAGGCCAGAGTTTCAGTAGAGCTGACGGGTGTGTCTGTAGGGTAGGCCAGAGTTTCAGTAAAGCCGATTCCCTGAGGGGTGTCTGTAGGGTCAGTATGTCTGTAAACCCTGTTCTTCAGGCCTGTGTTAGCATGCCTTTTCAGGCTCTCTGGAGGTAAATCTCAGCAACCGAGACACGGCGATTAGGCATCTGTCCGAGAGACGGGTAAATGCCGCCAGCGTTTTAATATTCAGCTAGCGGGCAGCTAGCCCCCAAACGCCCGCGGGTCCATCAAGGACGCTCCGTTACTGATCGTCTGTTTTAGGGATGCTAAACGACACAGAAGAGCCTCACCTGGGGCGAGATGAGAGAGAGAGGTTACAGCAGCACGTCCCCTTCTGAGAACCTTCCAAGAGGGCCAGCCCCAGAAGCACGGTGAGGCCCCAAAAGCATGGAGCCCCAGAAGCACGGTGAGGCCCCAAAAGCGTGGAGCCCCAGAAGCACGGTGGAGCCCCAGAAGCAGGGGGGGGCCCCAGAGGCGAGGGAGCCCCAGAAGCAGGGGGGGGCCCCAGGAGCACGATGGCCCCAGAAGTGCAGGGGCCCACAGACACACCTGCTAATGGAACAGCTGCACTAGTGGAGCACTGGATTTCAGGGGCCTTCACACCCAGAACGATAAGTACAACCACAACTACACAGCGCTACCGCTACCGCTAACGCAGGCTCAGGAAAACAGAACGCATATGTTCACACTACAGCAGCGACTATAAATTGGGCCAAATGATAACTATAAAAATAAATGTGGATAAATCGCTCCCAGAGCTATTTTTTCACACGCAGGCAGAATGATAGAGCACCCTCAGCCAATCAAAAGTGAGTAATAAAGTGAAAAATCCATCCGTCGCATCTTTCACTGACAGTTTCGTTCTGAAACAGACATCCCACCATCCCACATACACTACTCAGCCACAGTGTGCCGTCTGTTCAGAATGACAAACTAACTGAGGAACTTCACCGGAAGAACCCGGCCTTGTTCCCCAAGGGTGATCCCGTTTAAAATAGCCAGGAAAAAGGCCGGAGTCTGGGCAGGCATTGGGAGACACCAGGGTAAAAGTGGAAAGTACCTCCCCTCATCCCCTCACACCCTCTACCCTTCAACCCTTGTTAGCTACTGTAGCTGGCTAGCTAGCTTAATTGCCCCCCAACCCAGGCCCCATAGAGGATGATTGCTGAGTGCAGATGCTAGTTAACCAGCTCCCCCCCCCCCCCCCCCCCCCCCCCCCTCCCCCTCCCCCAACGAACAGACAGCATTAACAGTGGAACCCTGTGGAATGATATCGTTATAGGGAGTATTCTTGTGAAACGCATTGTTATAGTTGTCGTTATCGTTTACAGTTACAGTGCTGGATGTGAAGCTGCCTTTTATTGAACTTTGAAGACAGATTTTAAACCTTTTAAAACACTGAACTGTCTTGGTTAATGCTTTTGCCATCTTTTTGTTAGCGGAGATTAATGGTACCATTGTTTCTTTTATTTAAAAAATAAAATGTGGAGTAGACGATGTTATGACAGAACTAAGGATGTGTGTGTGTGAGAGAGGAGAGAGAGAGAGAGAGAGAGTGTGTGTGTGTGTGTGTGTGTGTGTGTGAGAGAGAGAGAGAGAGAGAGAGAGAGTGTGTGTGTGTGTGTGTGTGTGTGTGCGCGAGCGTGCATGTCCAGCAAAGCCTGGATCACAGGTACCTATTTAACACAGCTCTGTTTTGCCCACAGATCAAATCCTGTGTGCAATTAAGTACTGAAACTATAACAGCCCATGTTTCACAGATGCCGTTTTATAGCTCTGAGGCTGTTACCGATGACCCAGAGGAAGCCAGGTTATTCTCATAACATCTGGATGTAAATTCACCGCATCCCCTCGCCATGGCGATGGCCTGTGTTCCAGCCCTGAACGGGCGGGGCAATGCTGAATGCTCTAAGCCCAGGGACTCTCAGATTAAAGTGCTCGTTCTCCAGGATGGAGCACAGGAGCCCGGCGCCCTCCACCTCCCCGGCCACGGTAACGGACTCTTTAATGTGAGGCAAACCTAAAAAAAAAAACCCAACCCAAGCACTGTGCCGTGCCCGTACAGCGAGTGCGTACCAATGTGCTGACAAAAGCAGATATAACTACCGGCAAAATCGCAGGTGGTCCCACCCAGTCTCTACACGCAGCTACCTTTAAAAATAAATCACAACACGACGGCATATAGAACATGTTGTACAGCCGAGTGGATTAATCAACCGGAAAATGCATCGGTGTAAAAACAACATCTTTTATAATAATTTGATGGCGTCATATTGAAAAACACAACGCTGAACTGAGGGGTCACAGGCAGGACAGAACAGACGTTTCTAAAGCCCCAAAATAACTAAATTGCAATTTTTCTCATCGCTCAGCCCTCTTAGTAATAAGGCAAATTCACATCGTCTTTAATGAATTAAACATCAATTCGGTCACCATGACAAAGCTAGCATAACGCAAGCCAGCGTTCCTCCTATGAACTGCCATTCTGCACCATGAGAACACGATGTGTTGCATGGTGATGTCGCTCCCTTCGATAATTACTAGGCTAGTTAGCCCGTTAGCAGGGCGTAATGTGCGTAAGTGCCTCAGTGTAACTGCTGAACCCCGTGTGAATCCGTAGACTCCAGCAGGATCTCTTTCCTTCCCTCTCTTTTATTTCTCCTTTAAGCTCGACGTTCACTCAGCGTAGCCGGCAGGGCCGTTTGGTCGCGGCTGCTGTTCCAGATGTCCCCACAACGCCTGAGCAATGTCCCCGCAACGCCTGTGCAATGTCCCCGCAACGCCTGTGCAATGTCCCCGCAACGCCTGTGCAATGTCCCCGCAACGCCTGTGCAATGTCACCACTGTGTCCCCGCAACGCCTGTGCAATGTCACCACTGTGTCCCCGCAACGCCTGTGCAATGTCACCACTGTGTCCCCACAAGTCACTCTGAATACACGCCTCTTACACATTCACATCATTTATGTGTGTGTACGCTTTACTCCCATAAGAGTTAATGAGTAAAGGAGGGAAAGCCACGCCTCTGTGGGGAGTCTGCCGCGACGCCGTTCGGCGCTGGATTAAGCGAATGTTCACCGCTGGAAAACGCCTGTCTTCATGGCACAAACAAGCGGCACGGGGAGCAGGGGGGCGCGGAGC
>CM045898.1:47898518-47908518 GCA_025169545.1 Anguilla japonica
AAATCCAGGGGGTACGATGAGCAGGCCTGTCCCCCTCCTCGTCCAGCACGGTCCAGGCAGCACTCAATCCTTCACCCCGGCGAGGGGGGGAGGGGGTGGGGGGAGGGCGCTTGAGGGCGTGACCTCAGGCACGGGAGGCGGAGTCGGGTCCCGGGGGGTCGGGTCCGGGGGGGGTCGGGTCCGGGCTGGGCCAGGGGACGGGGGGGTCCCAGGGACGGCGGCTCAGTCCTCCGGTGAGTGCTCTCCTGGTCGCGGGCAGACAGCCGCGATTATTCTCATTCAAGCCACGCTGCTCCCCAGATCTGTCCCCCCCCCTCACCCCCCCGCCCCCGCCAGAGATCCAGCGCAGGAGAGGAACACGGCGACGCAAAGGGGGGCCGAGGCGAGAACACAGGCAGATTAGGGAAGGAAAAGGAAAAAAGCGGAATATTCCAGAAGCTGAGCTGCCGCGGCGTGTCTCCCTCTCCAGACGCGGCGGCGGCGGCTGGCGGCGGGGCGGCGGTGTCGGCGGACGGACTGTGGCGGAGCAGCGAGTCAGAGCCTCCCGTTCAAATACACGCCAGCTCTGTTATAGCATTCTGCTGCATCGAGCCGCGTTCTGCCACACTCTCTCTCCCTCGCTCTCTCTCTCTCTCTCTCTCTCTCTCCTTGTATCAGTCTCTCTCCCTCGCTCTTTCTCTCTCTCTCAGTCGCTTGCTCTATCGCTCTCTCTCTCTCCTTGTAACAGTCTCTCTCTCTCTCTCCCTGTATACCAGTCAGTCTCTCTCCCTCGCTTTCTCTCTCAGTCGCTTGCTCTATCGCTCTCTCTCTCTCCTTGTATCAGTCTCTCTCTCTCCCTCACTCTCTCTCTCTTCCTCACTCTCTCTCCCTGTATGAGTGTCTCTCTCTCAAGCACTGTCTTTATTACTCTCTCTCTCTCCCTCTTTTCCTCTCTCTTTCCCCCCTCTCTCTCTCTCTCTCCCTCTCTATCTCTCTCTCTCTCTCTCTCTCTCTCAGTCACACGTCAGGAGGCACAGGGGGAGGTTGGAATACAAATAAGCCGTTTATTTGGCCTCTCTTAAAGACACAATTGTGCTCCTCAATCGCAACACTTTACAAACCCCCCTGCCCCCCCCAGAACCCACCCACCCACCCCCCTCCCCAAATTGCCCCCCAGCTACAGTTTCTGTCCCAGCCAGGTCTCCTCTGCCCAGATACAGCACCGCTGAGTCTGCAGTCACCAGCGACGTTCCCCTCCGCCACCCCCCTGTGCCCTCTACATACGGGGGGGGGCATGGGGGGGGGGCATGGGGGGGGGGGGGGGGGGGGGTTAAAACATTCTATGGCTTTGGGGCACATTTTGGGATCTCTCTCTCAGGGCGGGGGTGGGGGGGGGGTGTCTGGGCACAGTCCTCCATCAGGCACATGGAGAGCTGCTCCATAATGAATATTTAATCTGTGAAATGGATGCAGGGTAAAATAAAAAATAAAACCGGGGGGGGGGGGGCTCTGAGAGGCTCAGTGATTAAATGGTGCACAAGGCTCGGCTTTTAGACCAATCGCAAGCCTGGTAAACATTTTCTGTTCAAGGGTGAAATGAAAACCATACAAAAAGAAAAACAAAACAAATAAGAGGAGATGTGGCCATCCTATCGTGGGCTTTTCTAATGGAAGGGATTAGGATTCACTCCTGCAGGAAGCTGCTGCTTAATCACGTTAGCGCTGGCGCTAGCACTGGCATCCGTCGAACACACACAAGTTTGGAGGGAAAGGAAAGGGGAGAGCTGTTCCCTCAGCTCTCTCGAGTGAGGCATTCTTGTTCGCCCGCGCGAAGAAACGAGGATACAGCCGAAAAACAAGCGACGCAGCCGAAACATCACGGCGGTACCTCAAGGCGCGAAAAACGTTTGAGCGCTAAAACAACAGAGGCGTGTTTGTTTGTTTCTGTTCGCTTGCCAGTCTGTGAACTGCTTCCCGTGTTTAAAACACGCTCGCGTACGCATGCTGTCACTGCCTCAGTCTTCTCAAACTTTCTCCCAAAATCACACATGATCAGATTCAAGTCCGACAAAAACCTTGAACATGTAGTCACGCTTTCTCTCTAGTTACCTGTGACCACTGCAGCCCTAGAAACGAAGAGGCCGCAGCTCCCTCTGGGAGATGGTAATACCTATAACCCACCACAAGGGGGAAGACGAGAGGCCCCTCTTCAGCCCGTGCGAGGAAGCGCAGGCCGGGCTGCGACTGCCGACAGGCCTGGGACCGAGCGGTGAAATACCCTGGCGGTACCTGCAGGAGCCGGACTGTAACTCTACATTACCGGGCCCTCACCAGGGAAAAGCCATTCATTTCACAGTCAGATAAACCTTTGACCCAGCATCTCAAAGTATTTGGGAGAACAGCTGCTGCTAGGTGAGGAGGTATTGATTTATTGCCAGGTTTCACCTGGACCACAACAATAGCATACTGACGGTCTGCTGATTACACTTAAATTGGTTAAAAAAAATTTTAATGTGCATGCATACACACACGCATCAATGTAATGTACCTTTTCCTCCAGTTTTTACTTACTTACTTAAATAAAAGTTCTCCTTAAGGAAATATGTGGGGCACCCATCGGTGTTGGTGTATTCACCCCAAAAAGACATGCAGTTGCATGTAAGTGAACAGTATCTGTCAAACACTATTATGCTAGTAATAAGCTCAAGGACATACACTCTGATTGGTCAGAATTCAGTGAGGGGCCAAACAAATTCGTGGGGCATATCCTCCTCCCCCCCCCCCCCCCCCATGGCAGGGAAGCGTGTTTCTCACACAGCGCAGAGATGACCGCTCGTTTAGGCTCAGTTCTGCGCCTGCGTGTTCAGCAGCACTTCCAGGTCCGCTCGGCCTCAGCACACCCAGGACAAATTAGCGGCTAAAAATACGAACGGCCGGCGCGCTGGCCGCCGCGCGCTAATACTGCACATTTATTACCCACGCTGCCGCCTGTTTTATACGCAGCGCAGAAAAACACGCGGCATTAATCAGGCCCGCCGGATTAGGAGTCTTTTCTCTTTTATTTTTTCCCCGAGAACAGCAGCCTTTCAGTCCCGGACTGACAGCCCCCCCCCCCGTTTCCATTTCCCATTTACAGGGGAAATCAGCGGGGACGGGGGGGGGAGGGGGGGGACGGGGGGGACGGGGGGAGGGGTGGGGGACATGGGGGAGGGGGAGGGGGGACGTGGGGGACGTGGGGGACGTGGGGGACGTGGGGGACGGGGGGACGGGGACGGGGGGGGGGGCATCGCTGAGGGCTTTGGGCCGTGTTTCTGTACTTCCCATCGCTAGCGACTGCTTGTTTCCCGCCAAGACCAGGGGGCTCCCTGAGGGACGCCAGCCTCTGCAGAGGAACGCAGTGCGTGGGGTCACGGGGGTCATGGGGTCACAGGGTCACAGGGTCGCAGAGCAGGCCGCTTGGGGGGGGGGGGGGGGGGGGGGGGGGGGGGGGCAGCGAAACGCTGGCCTGGGGCCCCGGGGCTCTCACTCTCCCCAAACGCCCACGACCCCCCCGCCTGTCAAGCGGCGGCCCCACGTTGACCTCTGCACCGCGTCCAGGCCTTACTTCACCTGCCCCAGGACCCCGGCCGTGTCCTTCACACCGCACACCGCACACAGCACGCGCTTCCTCACACCGCACACCGCACACGCTTCCTCACACTGCACACACACAGCACACAGCACACGCTTCCTCACACCACACACTGCACACCGCACACCGCACACAGCACACAGCACACCACACACCTCACACCGCACACAGCACACGCTTCCTCACACCACACACTGCACACCGCTCACCACACACAGCACACAGCACACCACACACCTCACACCGCTCACCGCACACGCTTCCTCACACCACACTGCACACCGCTCACCGCACACGCTTCCTCACACCACACACTGCACACCGCTCACCAGCACACAGCACACCCCACACTGCGCACTGCACACCGCACACTGCAGGCGCTTCCTCACACTGTACCGCACACAGCACACCCCTCACCGCACACGCTTCCTAACACCGCACACTGCACACCGCATGCCGCACACGCTTCCTCACACTGCACACTGCACACAGCACACCCCACACTGCACACGCTTCCTCACACCGCACGCCGCACACACTTCCTCACACCGCACACCGCACACTGCACACAGCACACCCCACGCTGCACACGCTTCCTCACACTGCACACCGCACACTGCAGGCGCTTCCTCACACAGCCGTACTGCAGGAGATGGCAGGCGTCGCACTACAGGCAGCGCACCGTGTGCTCAACGCTCACCGCGGCCCGGTCCTGTGTGCTAATCATACCCCCACATCTCCCTCTTTTCCTCCTCATCACCATTTCTGTAAATTAAAAGTGAAAAAGCAATTTATTTCTTTTACAATTCAATTTTAAAAAAAAACTAAAAAAATGGCGAACTCATAAGCAGTAGCTCACTGTGGGTCGGCTGTTTTATTTACCCAGAGCAGTGCAAGCTGCCCTCGGGCCATGTTCATATCAGCGATGAGAAACAGCGCTCGCTGTACTCTCAGAGAGGCTGTGACCGGGACTTCACCCCCAGGACCAGAGGCACACTCCGCATCTGCTCAGATCTGCCTGCGATTCTGAACCGTGCCTTCGCATCGCGGCACGGCAACAGGGACGCCAAGTCCAGCACTAACGTTCGGTTGCCTAGCAACCGGACAATGCGTTCCCGCGGAATTCCGGCCTCAAATCCGCCCCGGTAACAGTCCCCGGGGTCGAGCGGGGCGGGGCTCAATCCGCCCCGGTAACAGTCCCCGGGGTGAGCGGGGCGGGGCTCAAATCCGCCCCGGTAACAGTCCCCGGGGTGAGCGGGGCGGGGCTCAAATCCGCCCCGGTAACAGTCCCCGGGGTGAGTGGGGCGGGGCTCAAATCCGCCCCGGTAACAGTCCCCGGGGTGAGCGGGGCGGGGCTCAAATCCGTCCCGGTAACAGTCCCCGGGGTGAGTGGGGCGGGGCTCAAATCCGCCCCGGTAACAGCCCCCGGGGTGAGCGGGGCGGGGCTCAGATCCGCCCCGGTAACAGTCCCCGGGGTGAGCGGGGCGGGGCTCAGATCCGCCCCGGTAACGGCCCCCGGGGTGAGCGGGGCGGGGCTCAGATCCGCCCCGGTAACAGTCCCCGGGGTGAGCGGGGCGGGGCTCTCTGCGCTGGTCCGAGTGGCGGTTATTACTCCTCAGCCCGAGGGAGACCGCGGATGAAAAGAGAAACTTCACCAACAACAGGCGACGCAGCCAGGCCCCAGCGCAGAAAGGTCATTACACCAGAGCAAAGGCAGTGGATTCATTCATTAGCCCTCCGTGATGAGGCGGGCTCAGAATTCAAATGAGGGACACGGATAGTCGCAGAGCGCAGTCCCTGTTTGACCTGGGTCAAATTCATTTTTTTTTTTCAGCAAACCAAATTTCCACTGCCACCGACAACTAAATTCCCTTCCAATTCCTTTCAGACTACGTGACCTTCTGGGGGGGGGGGGGGGGGGGGGGGGGGGGGGGGGGGGGGGGGGGGGGGGGGGGGGGGGGAACCCACAAACAAAGCACACAAGCACAGATGATACCCATAGGGAAAGCTTGTTGAGAAGTAGTGGTCAGACTCCTGGAGACCATGATGCACCCTGGCAAGCTGATTAGGCCAGCAGGAGTGCAGCCACAGGGAAACAGACTGCAGGAGAACAGCCAGAGCAGTACAGACCGCAGGAGAACAGCCAGAGCAGTACAGACCGCAGGAGAACAGCCAGAGCAGTACAGACCGCAGGAGAACAGCCAGAGCAGTACAGACCGCAGGAGAACAGCCAGAGCAGTACAGACTGCAGGAGAACAGCCAGAGCAGTACAGACTGCAGGAGAACAGCCAGAGCAGTACAGACTGCAGGGGAACAGCCAGAGCAGTACAGACTGCAGGAGAACAGCCATTGCAGTACAGACTGCAGGGGAACAGCCAGAGCAGTACAGACTGCAGGGGAACAGACACAGGAGAACAGCCAGAGCAGTACAGACTGCAGGAAACAGACTGCAGGGGAACAGCCACCATAATGAAGAAAAACACCTGCCCAACAAATCAGAAGCACTCTTCAGAAGGCAGGCATAGATATGTCAGTGACTACTGTCTGCAGAAGACTTCACAAACAGAACAGAGGCTACACTACAATATGCAAACCATATTCAGCCACAAACACAGGATGGCCATGTTAGAGTTCACTAAGCAGTACCTAAAAGAGCCTGCAGAGTTCTGGGACAAAAATCTGATAGCAGCAGCAGAATGAATTCTGAAGTGTACAGAAACATCTTGTCTGCTCAAGTTAAACCAAATCCCTCCAAACTCATCTAACAGCAAGACAAAGACCCAAAACATACTGTCATAGCAACAATGGAGTTTTTCAAAACTAAAAACTAAAAATATTCTTCACAGCCATGTCATTCAGCCAATCAAAATCCAACTGAACATGCGTTTCATATGCTGAAGAACTGAAGTCAACTAGCCCCACCAGAAGTCGGTGCTGAAGATGGCTGCAGTACAGGCCTGGCAGAGCAGCACCAGGGAAGTGCAATACAGGCCTGGCAGAGCAGCACCAGGGAAGTGCAGTACAGGCCTGGCAGAGCAGCTCCAGGGAAGTGCAGTACAGGCCTGGCAGAGCAGCACCAGGGATGAAGATCAGCACCTGGTGATGTCTATGGGTCACATACTCAGGCAGTCAGTGCATGCAAAGGATATGTAACACCACTAAATATGACTACTTTCATTTAAATCCCAAACATTATGGTGCCCTTATGGTGGCTATGTTTAAAAACTGCTATAATTGCAACATGCTGAAACCAAAGTGTATTAAAAAAATACCCTTTGATAAGAGGAGAATTTGCACTATAACCACATGTGAATAGTTTGATTACAAATTCAAAAAATTGAAGAACAGAACCTTTTTTTTTTTTTTTTTTTTTTTTTTTTAAAGTCTTCGTCCCAGACATCATGGAAATCGCAGTATATATCAAACAATATGGGACTATAAAATACAGCAATACCTCGCTTGAACTCATAAAAAAACTTTTGAAAATTTACAAGAGATCACAGAAGACTGAGTGATCTCGCCCTTTATTCCCGAGTGCACAGTTTCCTACAGGAATTCCGAATGTGGATAACGCGATTGTCTCGGATGTCATAAATCACGATGCTGGGCCAGTGCGCGTGAATAGCGAAGCAATATACTGCGCATGGCAAAGATAAATATGGGTTTTCATTTCATGCAATTACACATCTGATCTCGCTCTGCCTCGTGCACGCATTCGCCTAGCCTCGGGCTCCGACTGAAAGAAACAGCAGCTCAGTCACTGCCAGGTCCCGGGGCTGGTTTCGGCAGGCAGGTAAAAAAAGAAAAAAGCGCGGTTTTCGGCTCACATTCTCACTGGCTGACCTTCGCGAAACCCCAGCTGTCCAGAAGCAATTACGTGTTAAAAAAAAAGTGCTGAAGTGACTCATTAGGTGGTACATGAACGGTCTCCGGAAACTGTTTATGTTAAATACATTAACGTCAATACAGGTGTGGAAACGGTACTACAATGCACACCTAAATCCACACACCCGCACGCTCAAGCACAGACAAATTAATGACAATAATAATTATCATCAGACATTGTCATAACCATATTTTCCATGGCTATTCACTTGTTCACACTTCAGATCAATTAGCACGTAAGTACTCTGTCCCATCGTTCACGCATACAAGACGCTACCAAGCGTGTCAATACAGACGTGCAAGACGAAACGTGTATAGCATTCGTGGTTTAATGAGCGCGCGGCATTCTGCGTGGTTGCGTCTCACCCAAACTAAGTAGGCTCGCAAGTGCATTCCTTAGAGACAGTTCCAGAGAGTACAATTAACGGAAACGGGCAGCGCGATATCGCTGAAATTCATTTGTCTCGAGAACTTCATGAATAGCAATTATCACGGTCATCATGAGGGGAGAACGCGTACCACCACGGTTGCCTCTTTCACCTTCTCGCGGTTCCCCAAGCGCACGCGGGCCCGTTATTTACCATTTAAATTCTTAACACAAGCCGACCGCCACTGCTGCCATCACCCCATGCACATAATAAAACATTACTAAAGTTGCTATTATTTAACTATGAGTTTAAATTGTGCAGTAAATTATGTAGTTTCACTTCTTCCCTTCAGGCTTTCCTTGAGGCTAAGAAATAATAAAAAACTTAAATCTCTGCATGAGAAGTGATGTATACGAATACTTAAATATTTCAGTAAATAAATGACTGCGGTGGTTTGGCTGCAGGAGGAGATGTGTGACATCATCTTTGAGTCAGTCCTCAAGGTGATCCAAACCTGGTACTGATCAGCTGATCCTGGGACTAATCAACCGCTCTCTCCTGTTCTCAGGTTTAGCTGTCACTCTAATTGCACTTTAATAATATTCTGCACTTTCATTTCCCATCTCCAAACAGCACTGTCAGATCAAATGCTGTGCATATTAAATTCATTCATAAATTAAATTTGTTCATATTAAATGTGTCAAATGTACACAAAGAAGTTAATTTTCTGTGACTGGCGGGACAACCCGTGGTGTGAGTCCCGGTGGAGCTAATACATGATTGGTCAAGACATGGTCGACCAAAAGCAATTTGCAGTTTGACCCCTCCCCCCAAACTCTCCCCCAAGGACCTGAGGACCACAATGGACACACTTGCAGCTGTGAGCTCCACCAGACTGGCTGCATTTAACTGACACAAATAAATGAACTATGTCTTTGGAAGTAATGAGCAGTCCTGTTGCGCTGGTTCTTCTCCTCGGAGCTCAGAGGACGCACGCAGCAGCGTCTCCCCGTTTCAACACCTCCCCCCCCCCCCCCCCCCCCCCCCCCCCCCCGGTGCGCTGAGAGCCGGCCATGTGGGGCCCGGCACGTTTGCCAAAATAAAAGCAGCTTGCACTCGGGGTGCAATTCTGCCACCGCAAATCCCCCAAATCCCTTTTAGCGAAACGGGCTCCTGGAGCGGGGGTATGGGCCCCTGGAGCGGGGGTAGGGCCCCTGGAGCGGGGGGTACAGGCCCCTGGAGCGGGGGGTACAGGCCCCTGGAGCGGGGGTACGGCTCCTGGAGCGGGGGGTAGGGCCCCTGGAGCGGGGGGTACAGGCCCCTGGAGCGGGGGTACAGGCCCCTGGAGCGGGGGTACAGGCCCCTGGAGCGGGGGTACAGGCCCCTGGAGCGGGGGGTAGGGCCCCTGGAGCGGGGGGTAGGGCCCCTGGGCGGGGGGTACTCCCCTGGAGCGGGGGTACGGCCCCTGGAGCGGGGGAGCCCCTGGAGCGGGGGTGCCCCTGGAGCGGGGGCTCTCCCGAGGCGGAGGTGAGCACGCGGGGTGGCTCATGGCGGGAAACACAGGGGGCGCTGGAGAACACGCCGCAGCGTCCTTTCCCCATAGCTCGCCCGCGCTGAGAACATGATGAAAGAGCAGGACAGAGCTCTCTCTCTCTCACACACACACACACACACACACACACACGCACACACACACACGCAACGCCGCCGTCACCACGGCGATCGATATCTCCTCTTAGACTGGTTTTACATGCCAAAAGAACATTCACCCACAAACCCCCATAACCAAGGCTCTCCCCCTCTCCCTCTCCACCCGCCCTGTACAAATCTGCTTATCACACTCCGGTTAGTCCTCCCTATAGCAACGGTTTCTTAGCAACGGTCATGCCTCTGCACTGAACTGTAATATTGCTGGAAGAGGTGTGAAAACAGGTAGCTTGTGTACAGTAAATTTGCGATGTGTGGGGTGGGCAAATTAGAAAAAAAATTTACTTCAAGTAATGATACATCTTCAACAGTTTGGTTTGGTTGATTGACAAGGAACACAATCCCTGACAACTGAAGGCCTTCTCTTGAAATTTTAGCATCATTTATCTTGCCGAGAAACTTCAAGAGAAAAACCATATATTTATAAGCA
>CM045898.1:47913518-47953518 GCA_025169545.1 Anguilla japonica
AAGGCAATGCAGCCCAGCTCAATTAGATTAAAGGTAGCGCTGCTCAGATCTGATCTCCACTGGGCCCCGGGCCCCGGGCCCACAGATATGTTCCGCACCTCCTCACAAGGCTCCGCGTTTTAAACCACAAAAAAAAGATTAAAGTCCTTTTTTTTCCTGCTTGCTGCCTGCCCACCTGCAAAGATAATCCCCAAAATGGCCCAGAGAGACGCTGATCAAAGCACCCCTGTTCCTCACGGCCCAAAAAAAAAGCGGGTTCCTCTGGCCCTCTGTTTGAGTCGCGGGAACGACGGCTGAGGGGGGTCACCCCACTGCCCACTGCCCACGGCCAGGCCCTGACCCCCCTGACCCCCCCTACCCCCCCACCCCCCCCCCCCCCGCTGACGCGAGCAGGCCCCAGACCGCCTGCTTCCTCACCCTCTTTCATATGAGCGCTAGCAACGGGGGAAAAACAAAAAAAATAAGAAATGAAAAAAAAAAGTCCACCCTGCGCGTGAGTGACACTCTCTCGCTTATTCCTCCGCTGCCCACTTCCTCTGGCTTCTCCTGAAAAATAAGAATTAGATGCAGCCTCCCTCATCTATCACACACACGGGCTCCCAAACTGCCTCTGCCAGGAGGTGATGGATGAGCTGGAGGGCCGGGCTCCACAGAGCCCAGAGTCAGACCCATCTCCTGCAATCACGTCTAAATCGGGACCCTCACCCGCCCCCCCTCGCCCCCCCCCTCCACGCCCCACCGGTGGGAGCGATGCTGGTGACAGCTCACCACTGTGTTTCACACCGTTTTGTCCACTACACTTTGGCAACAGAATTCCATGGCAACAGAGCACACGGCAGCCCCTCGAAGATGCCTGTGTCCCACGTTGCTCTGCGACAAAAATAAAAACCAGCGCAGTACTGACACACAGAGACTAGGGCAGCACTGACACACAGAGTCTAGAGCAGCACTGACACAGAGTCTAGAGCAGCACTGACACACAGAGTCTAGGGCAGCACTGACAAGCATCCAGAAAAAAAATAAACATTTGAATAGTTTGAATTGGTAAACAAATATGTAATCACGTGTGCACACTAACACCCCGTACTTTACTTAACATAGCCAATCACAGAAGAGCTCGTTCATGCTCACACCTCAGATTACAAGGCGAGTGCAAGCAGGGAAGAAGTCATGGGTAGGAGTGACCTTTTCCCTTTGTGGCGAATCACATTTTTCAGCTCTGTTCGTATGAAAGATTCGTTCGTTCGGCTCACTCGTTCGTTCGTTCGTTCGTTCACTACTTTCAGAAAGATCGAATGTTGCTCAGTTCCTCGTTCATTCACCGTACTACTACTCTCGAAGTGAGGTGTCCGTACAGTTCAACGTCGTTAACAGTATAATAATTAACTAATTATGTTCTTAAACAATTAACGGTATCATCTATTTTGCCTAATTAAAAGAAAAAACCCTTTCCTTCGTACATGCCTTCTTGCCCCCCCCTTGTGGATGCAACATGCATAACAGGAAGCACCCAATAATCAATGCAATTTTAAAAATTTTACATACATTTAGTAATAAATATTCCAATATATTCATTTTATTAGTTAAAAACAACATTGAAATGTAATTTTTTGGTCTAATTAACAGCCCTGTTTCACAGTCGTGTATAACCCTAGTATAGGTGTGTAATGTTGCATATGGGTTGGTTATTTTTCTGTCCTTTTTGAATCATCTCATAAATAAGCATGCGCTTTGATCTGTATTGTGTTCAAATGAACTTCACAGCTCCACAAATCCTGAGATGGGAATAAAACCAGAAATAGCCGCTGTTTAAAACCATGCACTCGTGTGCACATGCAGGCACACGCACACGCCCGGCTACTGCTGGCCAGCGCTGAGAGAACAGAGCTGATTTTGGGGCACCGGGGTCGGGCCTGTTTGGACGGAGATGAGGCGCGGCTGCTGGATGCCCTCACTGCGGTCCAGGCAGCAGCGGGATGGTGCTCATCGCCTCACCTACAAGCGCACCTGAGCAGCGACCACCCCGTCCCTCAGCAACAGATCGGGTGTCAAAGTAACAATCTGTCCTGTGCCCCCCCTCACCAGGTCCAGCTCTGTGCTGTCCCCCCCCCCCCCCCCCCCCACCAGGTCCAGCTCTGTCCTGTCCTCCCCCCCCCTCACCAGGTCCAGCTCTGTGCTGTCCGCCCGGTTCTGTTTCTCAGTGTTCCTGTCTATTTTATGAAGGGTACTCCTGAGTGTAGAGTCTCGAGTGCATCATCAGTACACACTTACCTGCGCAGTGACACCTGAAAAAGTCTGCCTCTCAAACACGACAGCCCGACTGACTGAGCGGCATCACCTGAAGCTCAACCTCAACAAGACAGAGCTGCTGCTCATCCCTCACAGGGCCTCCCCACCACAGGAGCTCTCCATCACTGTCCACAGCACCACAGAGGCTGCCTCTCGCTACGCAGAGAACCTGGGGGTGGTCCTGGATGACCAGCTTCAAGGAGCACATCACAGCAACACCACAATCCTGAAGATTCCTCCTGTACCACATCAGGAGGATTCAGTCATACCTGACTACACACTGCACACAGGCTACTCATCCAGACCATGGTAATCTCCCATCCAGATTACTGCAACTCCCTTCTCACTCTCCCTGCCAGCCTGTGCCATACAGCCACTACAGCCCATCCAGAACCCGGCTGCCAGAGTTGTCTTCCTAAGCGCTCGAATGCCACTCCTCTGCCAAGGTCACTCCCCTGCTGAGGTCACTCTCCTGATGAGGTCACTCTCCTGCTGAGGTCACTCTCCCTCTGAGGTCACTCTCCTGCTGAGGTCACTCTCCTGCTGAAAGTCATTCCCCTGCCGAGGTCACTCCCCTGCTGAGGTCACTCCACTGGCTACCGCTTACCACCAGGATCAGGTTCAAAGTCCTGAGTCTGGCCAACACTGCAGCCGACAGGACACCCCCCGCTTTCCTACACGACATGATTCAGCCCAACACACCAGCACAACCACTCCGCTCTGCTACACCACCCGCTGTCCACTGCCACCCACTCCCACTCCGCTCTGCTTCACTCACTCCACCACTCCGCTCTGCTACACTCCAGCTCCACCACTCCACTCTGCTACACCACTCCGCTCTGCTCCACACCAGCACAACCACTCCGCTCTGCTACACCACCCTGCCCTGCTCCACTCCAGCTTCACCACTCCACTCCAGCTCCACCACTCCGCTCTGCTCCACTAGAGCTCCACCACTCCACTCTGCTACACCACTCCGCTCTGCTACACTCCAGCTCCACCACTCCTCTCTGCTACACTCCAGCTCCACCACTCCACTCTGCTACACCACTCCGCTCTGCTCCACACCAGCACAACCACTCCGCTCTGCTACACCACCCTGCCCTGCTCCACTCCAGCTTCACCACTCTGCTCTGCTACACACCAGCTCCACCACTCCGCTCTGCTACACTCCAGCTCCACCACTCCGCTCTGCTCCACTAGAGCTCCACCACTCCGCTCTGCTACACTCCAGCTCCACCACTCCTCTCTGCTACACTCCAGCTCCACCACTCCACTCTGCTACACTCCAGCTCCACCACTCCACTCTGCTACACTCCAGCTCCACCACTCCTCTGCTACACTCCACTCCGCTCTGCTACACCACTCCGCTCTGCTACACTCCTGCTCCACCACTCCGCTCTGCTCCAGTGGAGTGACCTGCACTCCCTGCCATCCGGGTGCCATCGGGGTGAACAGTGCTCACTTGTCCCGACCCTGGAGCTTCTTTACCCAACAAGCACCCCTGGGGTGGAACAAACACCCTGTTCCTCTATGAACCACTCAGTCACTGCTCATTTTCCATCGCATCTCTTCAGACTATGCCTGGACTAACTCTAACACTTCTCTGCTGGGATACCCCCAATCCAGCATTACTCTCATACATCACTTTCATACAGCGTCTTCATGTTGTAGCTCATATCATATCTCTCGTAATCATGCCTCACTTATAGTTTGACTTGCCATAACTTTACTGAATGGGGCTATGTTTATTGTGTGAACTAGACTTGATATTCATGGCTATGGGTAACTGATACTGTTTTTATGAGAATTATACTTAATCTGACCCATGTTCTGTAGTTATTCCAATGACCGTCGGTATGCACTTATTGTACGTCGCTGTGGATAAATAAAATGTAACGTCTGCCAAATAAATTCAATGTAATGACAGAAATGCAAGAGGATTCCACTGGAGAGGAGTACATTACAATGAAGCGATGTGAATCCGCGGTATAGCTGCTACCAGTGGGGCTTTTTCCGAGCCTCTCTCTCCACTTTATGCTAAATGTGTTCACCTTATTCTAGAGGGGCTGGCTTTGCCCATGTATTATGCATGGAGTTAATGTTTCTCAGGGAAACACTTGTTCCTGCTTGTTACGGTTTCCGTGAACTGGACCAAAAACAGAAACGCACGGCAGTAAACCGTCAAATTAAAGCCTGCGCACTGGAGACCGCGATCGTGCTACAGGCTCAGCACAGGCGGGCATAACAGCACAAGCTGTAATAACAGCACAGGCTCAGCACAGGCTGGCATAACGGCACAGGCTGGTGTAACAACACAGGCTGTAATAACAGCACAGGCTGGCATAATGGCACAGGCGGGCATAACGGCACAGGCGGGCATAATGGCACAGGCTGGTGTAACAGCACAGGCTGGAATAACAGCACAGGCAGGAACAGGCGTAACCGCACATGCAGGCATAACGGCGCAGGCTGTTCCGGAATACCCACAGCCAGACACTGACCTGCATCAGTATCCGCTTTTATCAGGAAATTGGGAGAATGTCAGATGTTTCCGGTGTGGGTGTTCCAGGTGCTCTATGGTGGAGGGTGGGCGGTAAGGCTGGGCGGGGAGGGGCGGGCGGGGCGGGGCGGGGCGGGGCGGGGTGGGGCAGTATGTCAGAGCCACAGCGTGACTACGCGGTTAATGATTCGCCCCTGTGCTTCAGTCAGACCCGGTACGGGTACAGCAGCACACCGCGGCTGAGGAAATAACTGAAGGACAAAGGGAAGGTCGCGTGCAGACGGCCGCAGGGTAAGCCTGCCCAGCGTGTTCAGAGGACCACAGCCCCGCGTTCAGGCCACGCATCGCTGCTGAACACACTCCGTCCTCCCGGTCCTGACTGCGGGGGGGGGGGGGGGGGGGGGGGGGGGGGCGGGCAGGAGAGGTCACCTGGGCCCCCAGCGCTGCATTTATTTAAATCTAGAATGTTCTCTGTTCTCTTACCAAGCGGCTCTAGTCTTTTATAGGATCTTCATCATTACGTGGTGCTACATTCACACAGCAGGCAGTTATAACACAGTAATAACACAGGGGAGGAGGGACTGCACCCACCTGATTCATATGGGCACTAATGCCAGCCATGTTAGCAAACACACAAGGACTGCACGACTGCACTCAAACCGCATAAGTGTGCGGTTCCTATGAGGATCATCAGGACAGACAAGAGAACAGGAAAAGACAGGAAAGCTCATCTTCCAGCCTGTCCTCCTCCGTCTCCACGCCGTACTGCGGGCACAGCCACGCTCCTGACGCAGAGGAACCAAGACTGGGCTCGCCAAATTAGACACACGCGCCACGACAAGCCAGCAGCACCTTCCAGGTTCACGCCTGGCCACTCTGCCAACGTCTGTTTACGTTTTAATTAGCCAGTCAGGCGGCCTGCATGCACTTAACCCCTCCCCCCCCCCTCCCCCCTCCCCCCCGCCACTTTACGGGTCTGACCCGCACTTCACCACAGGGCATCACCGCGGGGTTTGTTTGTTTTTAACAGGTTTCTTTTTCTCCCCCAGCTTCCTGCTATTAAGAAAAAAAATATTTAAATAAGGTTCCCTCAGCTAATTGTGCGGTGTCCCGAAGCGGCCTAATTTGCATTCTGACAGGGCGGGCTTAACCACGCATGAGCTGCCACTCAACGTCCCTGCCTCACGCCAAGCGCCCCGCTCCTCGTCGGGCGAACCGACGTTTCGGAACCTCAGCTAATGGCGCTAGAAGTTTCTCCTCTGAAAGCTTGGGGGCGGGGCACATCAAATGAGGGGGGGAGGGAGAGGCTGAGAGGAGCTGGCTTTAACCCAGGACCCGGGCACCGGTCGAGCCTCGCTCCCCCACAGGCGGTCCCGTCACGTGCTCCGAGGGAGCTCGCCTGAGACAGGTGCGCTGGGGTAGGCTCACCTGCGACAGGTGCGCTGGGGTAGGCTCGCCTGAGACAGGTGCGCTGGGGTAGGCTCACCTGCGACAGGTGCGCTGGGGTAGGCTCACCTGCGACAGGTGCGCTGCGGTAGGCTCACCTGCGCCAGGTGCGCTGGGGTAGGCTCACCTGCGGCAGGTAGGCTGGGGTAGGCTCACCTGAGCCAGGTGCGCTGGGGTAGGCTCACCTGCGACAGGTGCGCTGGGGTAGGCTCACCTGAGACAGGTGCGCTGGGGTAGGCTCACCTGCGACAGGTGCGCTGGGGTAGGCTCACCTGAGACAGGTGCGCTGGGGTAGGCTCACCTGCGACAGGTGCGCTGGGGTAGGCTCACCTGCGCCAGGTGCGCTGGGGTAGGCTCTCCTGCGACAGGTGCGCTGGGGTAGGCTCACCTGAGACAGGTGCGCTGGGGTAGGCTCA
Organism: Anguilla japonica; assembly: GCA_025169545.1. Taxonomy (NCBI): domain Eukaryota; kingdom Metazoa; phylum Chordata; class Actinopteri; order Anguilliformes; family Anguillidae; genus Anguilla; species Anguilla japonica. The sequence continues at coordinate 47,920,173 of CM045898.1, forward strand.
CCTGCGCCAGGTGCGCTGGGGTAGGCTCAGCTGCGACAGGTGCGCTGGGGTAGGCTCACCTGCGCCAGGTGCGCTGGGGTAGGCACAGGCTGCTCACGCCGCCAGGAGAAAGCCGTATGCTAACTTTGCCAATATAACCCTAACCCTAACTCACTGCGGGGATTGGGGTCCTAGTGTCTTCATACATGCCAATTAAGGGACCCTTCCTCACTCCTGTGCCCTTGGCTTGCTTGTCGGGGGATTAAGCTCAGGGAATACCGTACCATGAAGAGTACTGGAACAAATGCACCGTAAAACACACCATATAAAACACATTTTAATCTGATCTGATCTGATTCCAGCTCAGGTCTTGACTACTCAATTAACAGGAACGTTTTATTGAGTGGCAAACAAATCTCCGTCTGACCCAGACACCAATCTGCAGAATTACACTGGAGCACAACCACAGAACAAAACATTAAGTGGAGGGGAGGGGATGTGAAAACATATAAAAATAAAACTCACATTTTAAATGTGGTGCTGGCACGATGAAGTCAGCCGAGGCCTAAAGTTGTTTACTCTTTCCCTTCTCCTTCATAAAAATGAAAACTTAATATTTCAGTGCAAACAACTTGCATTATCTTCTGAGAAACAAAGGCATTCAGTTTCTACTGCATTTCATTCATTCAACGATAAAGAAAGAAATAACAGCTCCTTATCAAATTCAGACGTGCCGCTATCAGAAACGCAAGGATGGACTTTTCCTCTCAGGATAAAACATATCTGTCCCTCCTCTGCAAGCAAATATGGAACTCGATCCTAATCGCACGTCTGTTTTTCGCCATTATTAAAGACAAAAACTGCCTTGAATTCTGTACCTTCTCTAGAGAAATGGCTCTCAGTTTCTGCTTCCAAAACAACTTCTGCCTTCCGATTTATTTCAGCACTAGTCTAATTGCAAATACATCCAGTCCATCACGGTGTAAAGCTTTTAAATAACATAAAAACAGAAGAAATCAGTGGTAAATCAGTAGGAATCAGCCTGTAACACAAGTTTGTGTAAAACAGACTCATATCCTGTGGCTTCCCTCAAGCCTGGTGTGGCAGTAACAGTACATTAACAGTAAGAGCATTTCTATATGGACACGCAGGGCCTTTATGACTCATGCTCGTTTCAAAATGACATTTCTTTTAACAAAACTTGAGCTTGGTGCTCGGTGGATCTTCAAATACATGGTCCTCCACATGCAGTGGGACTCGAAATCTGTTTGTAATCTGTTTGTAATATAAATATGCATTTTGAATATGAAAAGGCCAATACAGGGAGAGCGGTTTGAGATGTCTGGTCTTTTGCACTCTGTCATCTACCTCCATGGTTTCTTTCTCATCCCCCTGAAAATGTTGCAGGAAAGCTGGACATGCAACAATCAATAGATAAGCTCCTTAGGCCTGAATCATTTGAAGGGATTTTCCTTCAGGGCCAAGAGGGAACATATAAATTCAAAGAGCAGTACACAGCTTAGGTGTATTTAACAGGCACCCGGTGGCTCACAACACTGATGAATGGGGCTGTGGTCCAGAGACGGATGTCCCACAGAACTCCCAAACTCCCTCAGGACTCCAACTCCCATAATTCTTTTAGTGAAACTTGGTTCCAGCACTGTGATCTCACTCATCTGGTTTAATTATGGCCTTCAGCAGGCTCTCTTATCCAGAGTGACTGGACGTGGCTGGGCGTTCATAAGTGAAGACAGTTAAGGTGGGTGACTCACGCGCTCAAGGGCACAATGGCAGTGCCCCTCCGTGGGAATCCAGCCCACGTCCTCTGAGGTTAGACTCGCGGGTCCCTGACCGCTGCACAACATATGCACTTTTTTGGTCCTTTGGACCTGCGAAATGTAATGTAACAGCGCCGCCCTGTAGGAAGGGCACGATAGGGCTATTCCAGTCATTTCCCACCGCAACAGACACCAGGAGGTCGCTCACACAGTTACCACAAAAAGGATGGAGAACACACTGAAAGCCAATCTGCTAGTGCTAATTTAGAAGCATTAGCAGGGGATTTGTAGTAAAGGAAGACCGGGTCCGGCTGCTGGGACTGCTTTAGCATCCCACACCTGTAACACGAGCGCCGCCGCTCTCGCTAGCCAGACTCCCCGGGTGTTACACAACACCCACCACACTCCTAATTAGCTGAGCACTAATGAACAATGAAAGTGGACTGCCATGCTGCTGGATCCACACACAGAGACAGAGACAGACACACACACACACAAGTGCGCGCACGCACACGAACGAACGCACGCACGCACGCGCACACACACACACACACACACACACACACACACACACACACACGCACGCACACACACACACACACACACACGCACACACACGCACACACACGAGCGCACACGCACACACACACGCACGCGCGCGCGCACACACACACGAGCGCACACGTACACAGACACACACACGAGCGCACACGCACACACAGACATACACACGAGCGCACGCGCACACACACACACACGAGCGCACGCACACACACGCACGCGCGCACACACACACACACACAAGCACGCGCACGCACATGCATACACACATGCGCGCACACACACGCACGCACCCACACACACGAGCGCACGCATGCACACACACACACATACACACACACACACACACACACACACGCACGTACGCACGCACACACACACACACAAGCGCATACACGCGCACACACACACACACGAGCGCACACACACACACACACACACACACACGAGCGCATACACGCGCACACACACACACACGAGCGCACGTACGCACGCACACACACACACAAGCGCATACACGCGCACACACACACACACGAGCACACACACACGAGTGCATACACGCACACACACACACACGAGTGAACACACAAACACACACACACACACACGAAGCAGGCTGAAATATACTACAACATACGACACCATCTTTGGACACGCCCTCAAACCCACTGTTTTTCCCCGTCCCAATATTCTGGCCTTGTTTTCTCTCAGGATTGCACCTGGTTCATTTGGAGACAGGTCCACCTCCCCATCATCCCCCCACTCCCCATAAAAGGGGGATCCCTTGTGTCTCGAAGGTGCTTCTCAGTCTGCTCCGCTTAGCAGGCAATGGAGACACAGGTAAAGCAAAGTGCTCAAACCAGCGAGGGGGCCGGATTTAAAGCACATTTGCAATTAGAGGCACGTCGCTAACCGCTTTATCAGCGGGGGATTGTGGTCTTAACGAAGACCAAAAGCCAAATGCTACAGCTATCATGGCTGCGATCAACCGGTGGGGGGGTGGTTTGGAATTGAGCAGAAAAGCAAATAAGCAGGGGAGCGGGGAGCAGGGCGAGGGGGGGGGGGCCGGGGAGCGGGGTGTGTTAATAATCTGCCAGCGTCCGCAAATGCAGGAACAAAAAGCCATTGATGGGCAAGGGAAAAGGCTCATGAATATTCATCATCTTATCTTATGAATATTCATCGACTGATTCCTCCCTCATTGTTCCACGCTCATGTTTATAAAATATCTTCCCTGACACGCACACCGTCGCACTAAAGATAACGGCCCCCCCGATAAAGGCCGCCATCACCACTGGACCCCCCCCCCCCCCCAAAATACACCCCCCCCCCCCCCCCAGAGTAACAGTCTAGCGCCCGCACTACTTATCAATCTGAGCACCTTTGGGATGCAGGGCAGGGCCGGCCACACAGAGGGCCTCTTCCATATTCACACACTGTTTGCCCGACAAAAGGTGGAGTGAAAGGTCAGGCTGTGCCACTTGTGATGCAGCAGATCGAGGCTGTTTAAGATGCGTGGGGCGGCGGGGGCGGGGGCTGGGGGGGGGGGGGGGGGGGGGCTTGTGTGGGGGGGGGGGGGGGGGGGTGCTAAGCGGTTTTGCCTGCTCCCGCATAAACGCAGGGCCCCCGAAGGCTCGTAATGGGGGCTAGGCCTCAGACCCGGGGAGGGTTTCTCGCGGTTTGATGTATGGATCCAAGCAAAGACATCAGCGGGCGCGGAAAATCACGCTGCCCTCCGGCTCGATAGGCAAGTCCCGCACAAAAACAGGCCCCGGGGAACTCTGGGTATTTTAATAATCCCCTCATGTTCCAATCGGGGCGTGTTTCCGCAGCTGAATGAAGCCAGGTGAACTCTGCTTAATTTGGCTCAGAAGAGCCCCCCCGCCCCCCCCATTTTCAGTCAAAGCCTTTCATTAAATATTGAGCAGAATACCTTTGGCTGAACCCAGAAAGCTGCAGCAAAACAGCACCAACGCACAGCCACGTGAAAACAGGGATGAATACGCACAGTGACAGAGCAGCGCCCCGACATCCTCATTCATTAGAGCAGCACCTGCCATGCCTCCGATGAACCCTGTCTGCGGGGAATATCCCCCGCTCTGCCCAATCTCCGCTCGCTGCTCATAAAGTTTATCAGGCGCATCGCAGACGCGTCCCAGAAGGCCTTCCTCCGTCCGCGTTCCCGCTGCTCTAATTGGGCATTTAGAAAGGGAGTGGGAACAAAACAACTAAAAAACGCGCGTACAAGCAGGAAGATAATGCATAAACGGTGTGTTTTTCTATCACATAAACGGAGTTTCTATGAGAGCACGTCGCGCTTTTAAAAAAAAAAGCAGCTCAAATGCACTGCTCATCTGGATAATCCCGCACCCCGTTTCATCCAATTCCCATCTGAGAGTACAGTATGCAAAATTTAAAACAACTGAAGATGAAAACTGGATTTTGAAATGATTAGACATGTTTGAAACGACAAGACACTGTAATTCCATCTTTAAATGGTTCACACTTTCCTCAGCTGCTCACAGCTGATTGATTAACAGACAAGGAAGTGAGCCTTGTCTGTTAGCCAATCAGCTCTTTGGTCAGATGACTTACTGCAGGAATGGTTTTTATTCCATGCTCAACCATATGATTACCAGCAGCATTGTGGTCAAACCATTATGACCATGTTCAATTTATTTTATTTTTCTTTTCAAACTTTGAAAGATGCTAGGGGTGGCTTAGCACAATGTCCATACCTAGTTTATAATGTCTTTATAAAAACATACAGTAGCCTATGTTTGCAAGATGCAATATAGCCCAATTGCTAGTAATAAAGTTAGCCTTTCGTTCAAGTACAAATATAGTTAATGTAGCCTAAGTACAGTTAGCAAACAGGAAACAATTAGCTTGAAAAATGTACTATGCGCTTCATTAAATAAACAGGCTAGCTTGCTCATTTTGAATGGGAATGGTCATTTCATTGCCATGCCAACCTCTTCTGGCATGTCTCGGCTGGTAAGTTACTGCCAAATTAGCCTTCCACCAATCAGGTCCATCCGTTTCAGAGGGACCCAATCATTTTATCATTTGTCAGTACAGTACATACAGCCAGAAAGCACACTGAGAAATGTTCTCGTTTGTTTGAAAAAATATATATAAAATGAAATTAGATGATTAATGTATTTAGGACAGCAGTCAGAGGTGCCCTAGTGATCAACAGCCCTGGCAGAGAGCTGGGAAGGAAGGAAGCAAACCTGCTCTCAGCTCATAAATGAAATGCGTTTTGTTTTCTGCTCGTTCTTGTGTTCATCTGTAAATTAGAAGCCATTAAATAGAGAATCACTCTTTCTGCCAGATGGTAGAAGCACTTGAACAAGCCTGAAATTATTGACCTTATGGTCAAAAAGGCCGTGTTGATATTCGATAAAGGTAAATAGAATGTGCTATGGTGTGTAAACACCAGCATCGCGAACGAAACGAAAGCCAAGATTAATCTGAGCACTTTGGCACAGAGAAGAGAAGCCCTTTAGATTCACATTTGTTTCAATTATTTCCCCATTTTTTCACTTGGTTATGCTTTTACCCTAAAGCACCATCACCACTGATCCCTGCCCTCTGGAACACACGGTCTATTCATTTCCGATGACATACAGCTCTCCACTGACTCACCTTTACTGCTAATCCTGGGCAGGGCACCCTCTTCAAAAACCCATCTCCCAAATGCAGAAATTATCCGAATCACCGCTGTTGTTTGGGGTTGTTTCAACATTTTTAGCACCTTTTTATTTATTTTTTGTTCAGGCCGCAGGGTGAACAGATAGGAGTTTTAAACACGGCAGCGTGCTCTGCTGCAAATTCTACCTGCGCCTCCAAACATCAGGCGAGTGTGTCCCAGTCCACACTGCCGAAATAATTACTGCCCCCTCTCGCTGGGCGAGCGGGCCGCTCCACTGATCACAGCATCTGTCCCATCATGCTCGTCTCTCACCCCCCCGGTCCCCCCGGAGAGGGGCTCTTTAAAATTAACTTCTGTTGGATTGCCCTGCGCCCGCCTGTGCGAGTCCCCGGCTCTAAACAGTGTGGCGCTCGTAAATCCACCCGAGTTAAGGCCAGAACCCGGCCGAGCCCGCAGCCACACGGAGCCACCAGGGCATCGGACCTCGCCTCCGAACCACGGGAGCTTCGCGACCCTCGGAAAGACTACGGAGGCGCATCATGGCCGTGTGCATATTCAGCCACAGAGAACTCTCTGCACACACAGCTCAGCGCTCAGCGACTGCTTCCTGTTGCGCTGAGTCAGCCATCACAGATTCTATTTGTGTCTCAGTCTTGTTTAAAATGCTGTGTTTAATTCTGAGGGAGTTAAAAACTGAATGCACCAATTTGCAGGTCTGGAAGTAAGCTCAGAATATTCTACCCTTCCTAAACACACACACACACACACACACACAAAATGTACATGCACAAGAAACACACACGCATGTGCATGTACACACACAACAAAGACAGGCACGCATGTAAACACACAAGCACATGCATATGTACATGCACAAGAAAGACACACACGTGCAAGAACACACACAAACACAGGCACGCATGCAAAAACACACACACACACACACACACACACACACACACACACACTCTCTCATCTCTCTCTCTCTCTCAAAATTAAGGCTTCATAAGGGACCTACATGAAGTGTAGGCTAAGCAGGGAGGGCTTGACATGGAGAAACTAAATGCATTTGACTGCCTCCAGATCTAAGACCAGTGGAGCTGTGAGCTGCATGTCTCTGCATTTATATTTTATCAAACCACAAACGCCTATCCATCAAAACGCCCTATCCTCAGAGCAAACCTCCGAGCCATTGAAACGATCACAGCCTCAGACCCAAATCCAGCCTGCAACGCCCTTGATGAGATCAACATCTAACATTAATGAGGCGCTCTGCTAATTTCTCCTCAGATACATAATTAATATGCAATGAAAAATGCAGGGCCCCCCTACCTGAGTAGACTACAAAACTGAGCTCACCTCAGCCAGAACCAGAAATGAGAAAAAAAATAAGAGAGAATCCATTTTGTCATCCCAGACAGTGAGCAGGCCAGAGGTGTGTGTGTGTGTGTGTGTGTGTGTGTGTGTGTGTGTGTGTGAAGGGGGGGTCTAATGAAAGAGGGAACGCGTTCCGTCTCTCTTCAAGGTTATCGGGGCGATGCACAGGCAGGCGGCTCCACGGGCCCGCAGCTTCGCTCTCGCGCCAGGAGGAAATGAAAGAGATGCCATCAGGGCCGCGCTCGTGCGCGACGTGTCCATTCATAACGCGTTTGTCAGACCCGCAGCGCGCCTTCCGTTTGTTTTAATATTTCGCCCAGATATTCAGGACAGGGAAAGCTGCCACTCGTGATATTCTGATGAATGTTTCCACACGTGTTTCACGTGACACTGTTGGCTTTTCCTGACGCATTCTATACATTTTCACAAGTTCTTATTTCATGCATACCCTGTACGAGATGCCCTTGGTCTGTAAGACATATATGCGTCTTTCCATACATACACATATACATACCATGACAGTTGTAAGACAACTCTGCCTACGTAATTATGGGAATAAGAGGGCTACCACATACGAGGACGACTTAAATACTGTAGTTTAGACTACCGTTTAAACGTGCATCATTGTACTGTATAGCCTATGTAAATCAAACGGCAAATGAAACCAAATCAGTAAGCACTTTGACGAAAAGAAATGTAAATGTAGCCATATTGGCGTAACGATAATTGTTGCAAAAAGCTAAGCACGTCCCTAGAAAGCCAATGTCGATTGAACTCCACAATGTAACTTAATATCGCCAAAACCACAGGCAAACGAATTAACTTCAACAAAGTCTGAATGTATAACGTTTTAAAAGTAGCGTTTAACTCACCCTGTTCGCCTAAATCCACAGTTTCTGACGAAAACATAAGATTTTGACAAAATAATGGAATAATGACCTGGCATCAGCACCTGTTTGTGATCAGCTGTTAAACTTTCTCACGTCACTGGCAGATGTTCTGAAGCAGACATGACAACGGTATTCTGGGAGATTGAGTTTAATTGATTTACCTGCAAACAAGACCAGTCATTGTCATTTTTACAAGGCAATAGCGCACTAGCCTGCAGTTGCCTTAGTTGTTTTATTGTGTTTCGATATTTGTACGTAGTTAATAACAGCCTGTAGATTCGGGGGACATCATTGCACGTGGAGCCGTGGTTAATGTTTGAGGTTCATATACTGTAGGCCTACCTGCGGCTTTAATTACAGTACAAGCTATCCCTCATCCTTGCGCCACAACGGGATAGCTGTCGTCAACGGCCAGCATCCCTCCCGATCCATCCATCCGTGGGCCCAAGAAATTAATCTTGAGCCGGAGCGTGTGCAGACGAGGGAGTGTTTTTACGGCGGCGTGCATCCCTTAATTATTTCTAAACCAAGAACAGGAGGCGAGATTCCAAATGAATTCCAAGCCAGCGCTATGATAAACAGGAATTAGCGAATCAAACTCAGCGCTGGGCACGGAGCGGAGACGTAGCCTGTAATTCCGGTTGCGCAGCTGGAAGGGATGTCGCACCAACGGAGGCATCAAAGTGCCAAATAAAGTTTACCGCGACAGATAAACACAAAACAGGGTTCTTATTTTCTGATTTACTGATTCAGAAACTTCCATATGGTGTTTCAGGCGCGTGGCCCTTCAAGCCTGTAACAGCTCCAATCTCCAGCGGACCTAAAACCAGAATATAAAGATAGCTGCAGGCTATACACCATTCTCTCTTAGAAAATGTCTAAAAGAAGAAAGAAAAGAATAAACGTGAATACAATTACTTTCTAGACAGTGACGTCACACCCCACTGCCACGATTACAGTTATGTGTGGAAACGTTTCCGCTCTCATAGTTTCTCCCTGTGTTTTCTTTATGGCGTGTACTGCCTGCTGGGAGTGCGTTCATTGTAGCCTATATAATATAACCTTTAAAAGGGTCGAATTGCAATTTAACAATGACATTAAACAAAAGGTTAAACAAAATATAATAATTATAATGGTTCTTTAATAGTGTGCCACACTAATCCGTGCATTACTCTCATCAGAGTTTTGGTTAAAGGGCAGTCATGTAAACAGCAGTGGACCTGCTACCTCTTACTTTAGTTTCCTTGACACTGCAGATTGGCAGCAGTTGCTCCTACAATTCCCCTGCCTGTTGTCTGAAAGTCATTAGTGAACTAGTTTAGTTGGTGAAGTATCACAAGGTAAAAGAAATGCACACTTTGCAAATATGTCAAGAACAGTCCTTGGTGTCCTGTGCAGTGTCCATGAATGAAGAATTTGTCGACCTGCTATTTATGATTTTAGATGGAGGCAGACTCTGACAGAGAGAGAGAGAGAGAGAGAGAGAGAGACCAAAAAGCTTTCTCAAAGTTATTTACAGCAATGTTATATTTCGATCAAAGATACACTTGCTTCCTCCCAGGTTTCTGTTTTAATTTTTCTGGCGTAGAGCATATCCAGAATACGCACTTTCTTTAAAGTTGGCGTGTAAGATGACAGATGACAGGTCCTGTTTTTGCATTGGTTTAAAAATCGAGCGACAGCTCAGCGCAGCTCCGTGTAATTAGGCCAGCAGCAAAATCATTAGGATCTCCGGGAACACCTGCACGGCCAGGTGCGGCGTCGTGACCCACAAGCGAAACACACCGTCAGCCCACTGAAAGGGAGAGAGCCAGGCTGCCTGAAAATGTTTCACCGTCCTGTTCATCCACAGCCTCAGCCTGAGCACAACAATCTGAGGAAGTGCTTTTTTTTTTTTTTTTTTTTTTTTTTTTACAGAGATAATTTATGGTGTGGGTAGTGACGAGATGTCACACGCTTGATGCCTTCGCGTGAACTCTGACCTTTTTGTCATTTAGCCAGAGACAGTTCTCGCGATGGCAGGTGCTCATGAATATTCATTAGCAGCAGGGATGTTACTGGCTTGGTTTGGGTTCATTGTAGATGTGCGCGGAAAACAGCCAATCACGCGGCACCGCTGTGTGTTCCAGGCCCCCCGGCTTCACTGGGACTCACTGAGCGCGCTCGGTTATGGACACCCGGAGCCTTCTGGGGTGTATGGCGGAGTCGGTTTGGTGACGATCGTGGACTGGGGAACCAACACAAGAACAATAGTATCGAAAAACCTATTTTGTGTATTGCACAATGAAAATGTCTTTTTTTAAAAACCAAACATTTAAAACCAGAATTGGGCTAAACCCTTTATGACTGCACACACCGTTTATGCCAGCAGCCAGCACTGCCATAGGCAGAGTTCAGACTGCGGCTAAAAGTGCCCTTAGTCCCCCCCCCCACACACACACACACCTGTGCCACACCTATGAACAGGTATGTAGCTGTGCAGCCTGTATGCTACTCATGTACGAGCCCTCACATCAGAACAGCTCAGTCCACGCAGGCGTATAGCAGGCCAGAGGGGCGGGGCTTGCCCTCAATCAAAGACAGAGATTGGTGGAGAAGTGTAGTGGTTTATACATCCCTCTCCATGTGACAGGCTGATGTTGACATAATTCTGAATTGCATTTAAAGAGGAATATGAGCAGCTAGGCTAACGGATATGAATGAAAAAAACCATTATGAGCATTAGAGTCCGCAGCCTGGAGTCCTTGGGTCACAGAGTTCTACAGATGCCCATGAGTATTGCAAATCTATTAAACAGTGTGGAAAAACAAAATGCTTCATGAGCTTGGTAATATAGTAATATAATATACAATATGCAATATTCAAGGGATATTTATCGAGGTACCATCAGTTGCCTGTACAGAGAACACTGGAATTTATGGGTGACAGTAGGTAATGTGTGATTATTTTTATCTGGATGGTTAGTCATACCTCTGCTCCCACAGAAACGGTTTGACATTATGCAACAGGCTGTGTTTTTCCAGGACTTCAATTCATCATATCGCGTGACAGCCGTGGCACGGAGTGATGAATTGAAACAATAAGTTGTGTACCCGCTGCGCGTCTGCCAATGTTGACCCTTTCGCGATACGAAGGGCCCATTTTCCTCCGGCTCGTTCCCCGGCTCCGCTCGAATAAAACCGAACATCTCCATATTAAAAAGGAGACGTGCTCCGGCAAGGCCAGATATTTCTGCCATAATATTTCAGCGATGTTCCAGGAATGTTTCAACAAAACAGTCCATTAACGCGACCCTTTAGTTCCAGGTGATTCATCCGCCGAGCGCACGCGGCCTCTCCCAGATGGATCTGTCAGGCGGAGAGAAATAAAAGACGGGGAATAATTTGGTAAAACACTCGCTGCTCTTGGCAGACATTTCCTTGCTTTAATACGTTATTTAATGTCACTCATTATTGTGCATTTTAGCATTTTATTTTCATTAATTATCTCCTGCAGCCGTGACAATTATGAATATATTTTTTGTGATAATAGGTTAGCCATGGTGATTATATTGCAATATGTAAATAATAACAGTAAAACTAACAACAAACACAGTGAAAACAACATCATCAACAACCACAATAATATTTTAAAAAACACGAAGAAGTGCAAACAAAAGGTTGTAGTTCTCAAGCACAGCCAAGGATATTATTAGAAATTAGGATATATTTTATATTTTGCTTGAATGCAGACAGGCCAGAGAGTATCACTCAAGTGTCAGCTCATACAGTTGTCTCTGTACCAATCAATCAGACAGCCCCTCTCATGATGCAAGTCGATGTCTGTCTCCATACCAGCCAATCAGACAGCCACTCTCATGATGCAAGTCCATGTCTGTCTCTCTACCAGCCAATCAGAAAGCGTCTCTGTTGATGCATGCCCATGTCCCTTCAGACAATTTGGGGTTAAGGCAACATTCAAACATTTCACAAAATACATCTTTCAAAGAGGAAAACTTTTAGTCTCCTCTCCGCAGTAAAGCTGCCATTAAGGTGCTGAAGACAACAAAAGCATCCATCAGCGCACTTTGAGCCCCAATTGGGGAGAGCTATTTATGCAAAGTAAGCCATTTGTTTCTTGAAATAAGTGTCTTCTTGTTGAAAGGAGACAGAAAAGTGGTCTAATGACAGAGCTTGCAGTGACAGGATAAAGGCTCCTGTTCTTCAAGAACAACAGCACAGCACTCACCCTCAGGAACGAAATGCAAGGTAAATACATAACACAGCCAATAAACGGAATTACAATTCAGCGACTACAACTTTTGTCTTAAAGTGTTCTGCTGGCAGTCTGCTCTGCACTGCATTAATCAGTGTATATTTCACAAACAGATGACGGCAAGGCTAGGCGTGTGTAATCTTTAATGGAGCCCGTACGCAAGGCCATGATGTAAGTGTCCTCACACAGGAAATGGAAACCGGCATTTGGAGCAGGCTCCATCTCTGCTGAGGTGAGGTGCCAAACGGATGGTGTCTCCAAACCCAAACGATCACTAAATTAATTAGCATTTAAATTAATATCATTCCAATTTAGTTTGTACTTTGAGACACAGTAAGGCTAAGTTGTAGAAATTCTCAATAACCATTTGTGCATTTCACATTCTCTCTCTCTCTCTCTCTCTCTCTCTCTCTTTCTCTCTTTTCATTATCACTAATAGTTTGGATGTTGGGGAAAATAATATATATATACATATATATATATATATATATATATATATATATATATATATATATATATATGTATATATATATATATATAATTATTTTTTCTTTAATCCTCCCTTTGTTGATCATAATATGTACAATACAAAAATAAATTAATCTCTGTCTCTACCTGTTTACTTGATGGCACAGCCTGTCCTCCCTGGCCAGCCAGGTTTGCCCGTGCCAGCCCTGTTCGATGGCCAGGCTGTGGCCACAGGGATGATTTTTGGTCAATATCGCTAAAATATTCGGTAATATGTTTCTCTCTCTCTCCAAAGTGCACAGCGTACTGAAGTGCCCTCACTGTGTCTAAATGACCAGGAGCCTGGAGCACATTATGCAAGTGAGCTCTCAGCTAATGAGGATGTGTATTAAGTACTCTGATGAAAAGCCATTCTGTAATGGGTGTGAAATAATTGCAGAGTCCAATTTGCAGCCAATATCATATTTACTCCATCAATTCAGGAGTGGGCTGCTTTCAGCCACCAAAGAACTGTGCAGCTGGAGCAGCCAGAGCAGTTGGAGCAGCTGGAGCGGCTGAAGGCTGAAGCAGCTGGAGCAGTTGGATACACATACATACACGCGCAGGCACACACACACACACACACACACGTTGCACACACACATACATACACGCGCAGCACACACACACACACACACACCCACACACACACCCACACACACACACACACACACGCCCGAGTGTGATCGTCCCCTCTGGAGGACAGTGCGTTCCGTTTGAAGGAAGGAAAGACTGGAGAGGAGAAGGATGAGTCTGAATTAGATTATCTACAGATAAAGCCGGCGGCCACTGTCCCCATTGGCGAGTCATAGCCGATGGGTCCCGCTCTCTCCGGGTCGGTATGGATTGTTTATTGACTCTGCTCTGGTATTAATTATCTCCTAACTGATCCAGGTCGGATGTGCAGGGCCGCGAGCAGCACCAGGAAGTGCTCCAGCCCTTCAGGAATGAAGCTGGTGAACCCGCTGATTATATCTCCCTGTAGTGTGTTAGTGTGCTGATACTACACTGCCCAATGGACTGGGTCAATATACAGTGAACTATGTGACTATGCAGTAGCAACATCCCTGTAACATACCTCACACTGGCAAATACAGCAGTATGCGCACTCATATACACATACTCCTCTCTCTCATACATGCATGCATACACACACACGCACACACACACATGCAGGCACACACACACACACACATACACATGCAGCACACACACACACATACACGCGCACGCACACGCACACACACACATGTACACACACACACATACACACGCGCGCACACACACGCATGTACACACACACACATACACACACACGCACACACATGCATGTACACACACACACATACACACACATACACGCGCACGCACACACACACATGCAAACACACACAAACACATGCACATACACACATACACACAGACACATACATACACGCGCACACACACACGCACGTACACACACACACACACACGCGTACGCACACACACACGCATGTACACACACACACATGCACATACACACATAAACACACACACACACACACTCACACACACACACACACACATGCACGCACACAAACACATGCATACACACACACACACATACGCATACACACACACATGCCCATACACACACACACACACATACACACACATGCAGGCACAAAACTTTAAAAGCTCAAGTTTTAGAAGTATTTAGCGGGCAATGACCTTGAGTATCTGAAGGTCAGTGAAAGCTCCTCAGCTACTCTTCCTGAGCGTTTGTCTCTCCTGTCCTTGGGAGACCTGCAGCTCACCTGGGGCCTTGGCTGGTGACAGACTGGCAGGGCCTCGTAAAGTCCTCTTATCTGGGGAGCCGGCGCTGGTGACAGTCTGTCAGGGGGTGCTGCTCAATTAAATGCGAAAGAAATTGGCTTTTTGTAGATGGTGCACTGGGCTTTGCGGACTATCAGGTTTAATTTAGGACAGTACCCTACGGTGGCTGAAGACTAAGGAGCATTGGCTATGTATTGATTAGATACATAAAACCTCCATTAGATGCCATGCCTCAACCAATAACATCAGACTAGTTTTAAAAAGAGTTGTGCCCATATATAAATAGCATGTAAACTGTATATAAATTCAACAATATATGCATGTGTGTATACAGGTAGATACATATGTTTATAAGTAGGTGGGTCTACGTGCCTCTCCATAGATGCAGTTCAGGTTTATAGTCGGTCTTTCATGCCAATAAACTCTGCCACCTTCATCCAGCCTGACATCGATGCACTGGGTCGACTTTGGAAGTTCATATTTCATTAGTTTCTGCTTTAATCCCCCAGCCTCTGTGACAGCTTAATGGGCCGTCATTAGTTCCGGAGACGGAGTGATTGTTCAGGAGTGGGCCACGCTGTGGGTCAGGGGTGGTATGATGAGGTGTGATAGATAATGTCTAAGGCTGTCACACTGCCGGTGTAATCCGTTTGAAAAGACAGCCGCAGAAGCTCACAGTCACGGGCGGCGGCGTTGAACAAAAAAAAAAAAAAAAAAAAAGCCAGTTTTTTTAAAATCTTTGTTTCCGAGCCGCTTCTCTTTGCTGGTCATAATGGGCTCCAGACGCTGAATGTGATGACCTTGCTAATTTGTCAAACGATTGAGAAGCACCCAGGTGTTTGGCATGGGGCCTTTATGAGCCTCCCGCAGCGCCCTGAGAACAGAGCGATTACAAAGGCCACCGGGAGAGGAGCAGGGAAGGAAAGTCCGTCTTCTTCATCTTTTTTTCTTTGTATTCTCCTTCTTCATTCCTTGTCTTCTTCTTCTTCTTCTTCTACTTGTCTACTTATTTTTCTTCTTCTTCTTCCTCTGTTCATCCTGCTAGCAAACTGAGACAGAGAAAGTGAGTGGGAGATGGGCTGTTGCTATGCTGAAAGGAAAAGGAAAATACATTGCTGTGTCTAAAGCCCTTCCTTCACAAGGATCAAAGTGTGTGTGTGTGTGTGAGAGAGATAGAGAGAGAGAGAGAGAGAGTGTGTGTGTGTGTGTGTGTGTGTGTGAGAGAGAGAGTGAGAGAAAGAGTGTGTGTGTGTGTGTGTGTGTGTGTGTGTGGAGAGGGGGAAGGTGAAGGTTGTGTCTGCATGCATGAGTATGTGTGTGAATTTGTATCTTTGTGCATGTGTGTATATGTGGGTATCAACGCATGTGTGTTTGTGCTTTTTGACATGAGTGTGTGCATAAATATGTATGTGCGTGCAAGTGTACATGTTGATGAATGTTAATGTGTCCGTCTGTGTGTGTGTGTATATGTACATATGCATGTGAGCACTGCTGTCAGATTGTGGTTCAGTAATTCTGCCAGTCTGTTTGTTAAGATCATGTCAGACCTGACTTAGCTGCCCACGGAGACCTGTGAAGGAGCATCACAGGAGGAAGACCTGCAGATTACAGCGGA
The DNA here is from genome assembly GCA_025169545.1 of Anguilla japonica. NCBI lineage: Eukaryota > Metazoa > Chordata > Actinopteri > Anguilliformes > Anguillidae > Anguilla > Anguilla japonica. The sequence goes on from CM045898.1 coordinate 47,936,613, forward strand.
CTATCACAGCCATGCTAAAGAGAGAGCGTATTAACATGCATGTGCCTGATGTTAGCTCCTGGGACCGCTTACATCACCACAGTCTGTTCCAGTTCACCCACCATCCGGCACCACAGAGTCTTTAAATTGGAAATCAGGGGTTCGGTATTACAAATGATACCACGCACGGTTACCATGGTGCTTTCCCCCAATCTGGGGCACGGGTGGGGGGGCATGGGAGGGGGCCCCTGTGCTCTGGAAGTTGCAGAGTCAAGGAATTAGTCGGCAATGCATTCATCTATAATGACACCAGACTTCCTCCTAGTGTGGTGGGGGGGTTGGGGGAGGGGGGTCGAGTGGGTGTTGGTGGGGGCGTGGTCTTTGCTGGAAGCGAACCAATGGCATTGCCTGGTTGGGTGGGGCCATGGGTGTGTGCTGGGACCCCTAATGGGTGTGAGTCATCGGTGCTCCATCCCCCCCTTCTCCACTACCACAATTCCCTGTAGAATGATCCCAATCTGAGGGGGGTATGAGAAAACTGTATGTGGATGTAATGCTGTGCTCTCAGTAAAGGGGGGGGGGCTGCAGGTTTGAATCCGACAGCTCTTTCGGATGAGGATGAGCGGTACGCGGATTCGCGTTCATAGTCCCCCTGCGACCAACGCCTGCATAAATGAACAAAACCAAACATGAATATTTAAAGCGTCCTGTCATACTTCCTTTCTCTTATTAAAAATAAAAACCTTTCTGCAGGCGAGCGCAGACCTGGCGCTCCATCTGAGCAGGGCAGACCTGGCGCTCCCGCTCCATCTGAGCAGGGCAGACCTGGCGCTCCCGCTCCATCTGAGCAGCGCAGAGAAGCAGCACCTGCCGGGGTCCCGCCCGAGGCGTCTGCGGGGGTCTGCGGCCCGCTTTAAAGAACCAGGGCGCGGCACAGCCCCCTAGAGAGCCCCCCCCCCCCAGAGAAGGCCTTGGAGCCCCTCCACCCCAGAGAGGGCCCTGGAGTCCCCCCCCCCCCCACCCCAGAACGTGGCGAATCCCGGCACAGAGTCGGGCGTAGGTGAGTTTGTAATGAGACACAACCCCTTTCCATTGGCCCCCACGCCCCGCTGCACCCCCACTCCCAGCCGCCCCTGGGTACAGCGCTATTTTTCATCTCTTTGACTTCAGGACGGCTCGCCGCACTGCGAGGCCTCCTCTTCACCCCCCAGCCGAAATCTCGTTCGCGGGGTTTTCTCATTTGGCCAATGACAGGCACTCCTCCAGTGGAGCAGGGACTGGTCCCTCACCACACTGGGGGGTCTAGCTCAAACCACCAAATATCCAAACACTCACCAAGGCTAGGAGCAGAGCGGGGCGGGGGGGCGGGGGGGGGTGACCCTTCTGCCCCCCTGTCCTCCTTCAGTAGAGTATTTCTCCTTTTTGTTCCTCCGTTCCGAGCCGCCTGGCCGATGATCGTCCCGTTGCTCGATCTCCCAGGAGTCGCCCCCCCCATCCCCCCCCCCCCCCCCCCTCCCCCCGTCCTCTGAAAGAGTGGAAGGGTAATGGCCTCCCCAAGGCTTCTCCACTCAACCTTATTAGGCAGCGCGTCAGGCAGGCCCTGCCGATAAAACAATTAGCGCCATTCATCAAACCCGCCGAGCCCCGAGAGTACAGGCATGCAGGTGCGTCCAGCCCGGGGGATTGTGGGAAGGCGGAGGACTCCTCTCGCAGATGCTCCTCCCGCGGTTTTATGGCGCGGTGGCGGAGGCTGCCAGCGGGGGCGCCGGTGCAGCAGAGCCGCGTGGCGGTAAGCAGCGTGACCCAGCGGTAAGCAGCGTGACCCAGCAGTAAGCAGCGTGACCCAGCGGTAAGCAGCGGGACCCAGCAGTAAGCAGTGTGACCCAGCAGTAAGCAGCGTGACCCAGCGGTAAGCAGCGTGACCCAGCGGTAAGCAGCGTGACCCAGCAGTAAGCAGCGTGACCCAGCGGTAAGCGGCAGGACGTGGCGGTAAGCAGCGTGACCCAGCGGTAAGCAGCGTGACCCAGCGGTAAGCAGCGTGACCCAGCGGTAAGCGGCAGGACGTGGCGGTAAGCAGCGGGACCCAGCGGTAAGCAGCGTGACCCAGCGGTAAGCAGCAAGACCCAGAGGTAAGCAGCGTGACCCAGCAGTAAGCAGCGTGACCCAGCGGTAAGCAACGTGACCCAGCAGTAAGCAGTGTGACCCAGCGGTAAGCAACGTGACCCAGTGGTAAGCGGCAGAACGTGGCGGTAAGCAGCGTGACCCAGCGGTAAGCAGCGGGACCCAGCGGGACGCCATGCACCTGCCAGGGGGCGCGCAGCACCCCGCCCTGCGGAACAAGCGCTCCAGGCGGGGGATTAAACAGCTGCGCGAGGGGAGATGCCAATTACCCATGATCCTCTCTGGCAGCCGTGTAGCACGCGCTCTAGAGGAAAGGGGTTCAGGTGCCTTGTGTTCCTGAGTTTGGGAGTTGGGCGGGTTTTGGCCACATTTAATGAGCTCTAATTGGACATGCAGCCAGTCAGTCACCCTGATTAAGCTCCTCATTGAGTCGTGTTGCAGGGAGGCAAACTGATGCAGCCTCTCTGCTGCAGTTATTCAGAAAACCTAGCTTTTTAATCACACAAATGGCTACTAATTTTATTAGAAATGTGTACCTGTGAATATGCAGATTTGTGAATGTGTGAATGTGTTAATGTGAGTTCTTCTGTGAAAAAACATTTGTCCTGAAAGCATTACACAGCTTAGAGCATGGAGGCCCACACTGCCTGCAGTGTGTGTGTTTCAGCACTGGTGATTCATTAACTGGCTAAAAAATCCACACACTTTGTTTTCAAGGCCTTGATTGGCTGCTGACTGAAAGGAAATCCCATTACTGCACACTGCAGACATTGTGGCCATCTTGGGCATGAGTTTGTCACCCCTGGTTTAGAGAATTAAACAATATTTTTAAAAATAAGTTGCTAAATTGAACTTACATTCTTATGACAAACATCTGAATCTGAGTCACACGTTTGTCAGACAGCAAAACCAAAAGTGTCTTTCGTGTATTTGAATTTTAACATACTGCATATTATTTTGATATTTATATAAAACATAATATATTTTATTTGACAGGATAGTCACGGAAACCAGGACTGAAACCCACAACTTGCTGGTTAAGAGCTCAAGTTACTCACCTGCTTTCCAGGTGTTTTAATGTGCAGTCACCTCCACTGCCTCATCCTCATGGGAAGTCGTGGGCTATGACAGACTTGCAGGACGAGAGCCAGGCCCATGGGTTCTCACGGAATCCGGCAAACCCACTTTCTGGCCACCCCGAGAAGTGCATGGACCAGCTGTGAGGAGTCGACCAATCAGCACCAGGCCTCCATCCTATTCCCCCCAGCCAATCAGTACCAGGCATCCATCCTTCTCCCCCCGCATCACCACCAGATCCTTCTCCCCCGCGTCAGCCAATCAGCACCAGGCATCCATCCTTCTCCCCCGCATCGACCAATCAGCACCAAGCCTCCATCCTTCTCCCCCGCGTCAGCCAATCAGCCTCCATCCTTCTCCCCCGCGTCAGCCAGTCAGCACCAGGCCTTCATCCTTCTCCCACAACAGTTGAATTCTCTAGAAGCGTATTTATTTGCTCACAATGGAGATTCTCCAGAAGGCTGTTATTAATCACTCTCAACTGTGTATTAAGTGAAGGGCAAACTAAGATCGAAAAATAATTCGGTTTTTGCTTTTCTCCAGATGGACTCTCTGTCTGTCAAGGGCTTTGGCCCCTCCCTGCACTCTGGGCCTGGTTTTATTCCCCTGTGTCCCCTTCTGGAGCTCAGGCGTGACAGAGGGCCTGGGCTTCAGGGCGGTGCGTTTAACCCTTCAGTAGTCTGCATGTTATGCATGCACCCCGTGTCCACAGGGGCAAAAATAGCCCCCCCCCCCCCGCCAGGCCCCCGACGAGGAAGCCTCTTCCCTGAATTTTAAACCTGAAATCAATGTTTTCCATGTAGAAACAACCTGTCACCTGTCGGTGAACAACTGTTTTCCTCCTTCACAGTCCACAGAGACTGTATTTCTGCAGTCTACGCTGCTCGTTTTTGTTACACAACACACATCACAATTGATTTTCTTTCTTCTCTTTTTTTGCTGTTATAGATGTGTGCTGCTTTGATTATTACTCTGGATTCCATAACTGCAGGGTTAAATAAGTCACATAAGACAATCTCTTTGTACCCTGATGGTGTACCGCTTATATAGAAATATAGAAATATCTTTTATCTAAATGACTTAGTCTTTTATTTTATAAATTGGGACAGGTATACTCAGAGCTGCAGTGTGTCGCAAAGAGAATTCTAATGATCTGTGGCAAATCAAATCAAAATCCCTCGATCTCTATGAGCCCCATCAGTCCACTAATCTCTCTGCTCCCTGGAGATGCAGCCCTGCAGACTTTACATTACATTACATTACATTACTTTACTTTCATTTAGCAAATGCTCTTATCCAGGGAGACTTACAATGAAAGGGACCACAGGCTCAGAGACCAGGGCTACGTGGACGGCAGCGTCAGAACCTGGCTAACAGCTTCCCCAGAGCAAAGAGCAGCGTTCCAGGAGCTGAGGGGGTTCGGTTAATGCAGTATCAAAGCATGAAGCGTGAGCTAATATGAGCCGATCTAAATCACACACGCTGTAATGTGTGACATGACGCCAACGCGGCGATGCATTTCTGGCCTGTTCTCAAAGAAGAAATAAGGATCTATTTGTTCACAGTCCTTGATGAAGTTTCTGAAGATTCTGACAGAACATGACAGAACATCCACTGTCGAGAATGCAAGAAGCCGGGTATCTGGTGAATCAAAGAAACTCCGTGGTAATTACACAGATTTATTTGTTTGTTAGCCCGTTCCTAATTGGGGGAACAAAACAAATTCAGAATAAAAAATTGATATACAAAAAAATAATAGTGAATAAAATCAAAGGTTATATTGAAAGCAGCGAGAAGAAGATCTGAAAAACAAGGATAAATCATTAAAGATGATGAATAACAAATAACAAACAAGCAGACAAAGAAGAACAATCAAAGGAATCAGAACTTCTGGTATTTATATATATATTTTCTTTTCCCTGCTCACAGTATCTGGCGCTCCAGGGCCTGTTAAATTGCTCATTCATATTTAAGCCCGCCTCATTAGCACAGTAGTCCCCTATGAGAGGGACTGTGGATTAGAACGTTCTTCCAAATGGCTGAAACGCTCGTCCATGCTTTCCCGTTACTCAATCAAACTGTCTCTGGCCATTAAAATCACCTCGGATTACACGGGCCGCTCTCGCCCTGGAAGCTCATTTACAGCCGTCCCATTGGCTGTCGATCCTGTCTACATTACAGCGCTTTGAGTCCAACATTTTTTAAAAGTATATATTTTTTTAAAAAAAATGAGGCAGAAATAATTTGGGATAAAATGTTACATTGCTACACACCCCTGTGCATTTAGTGTTTCGACTTTAAAACATCACCCGTGTTATAATAAGGGAAAGGAAAATGGGCAAAGAGTAATTGCTTGAGCAACTATAAAACCAAATCATTTAAATTCACCTTGGGTACTGCCAAAATACATCTTTCATTTTCTTAAAAGAATCTAAAAACAACGAAGCATTGACAGATGCTGGCAGTGCATCACAGTGCTACAGTTCATAAAGATGGGGGGGGGGGGTAAAAGGTCTCCATACCACCTTTTTCTCTTTATCTGTGAAAGATGGGGACCAAATCATCACAGCTACTGTTACTTTTGACAAGACTGATGTTGAACTTTGTTGAAGCTGAACTCTTTAAGCTGGGACAGAGGACTCTAAATGTCACAGCAAACTTTCTCAACAAAGTTCAAAAACAGGTTTTTTTTTCTTTTTTTTTTTTTTTGAAGCTACTGTTGTGGTGAGAGGGAAGACAAGGCCCTCTGATTGGCTGGTTTTGGTTTGAGTGACAGTGTATGACAATTCCACCTAAGTTGTGCACACAAAGCCTCCACTCACAGCTTGTACAGATGTGGGTTCAGTTTGGTTCATTTAAGTATGGCATGGTATTGAGTATGGTAATAGGACTGTCCAGCTTCCGACTCTCCAACTCCCAACTCTCTGACTCCCAACTCTCCAACTCCCGACTCTCCAACTCCCAACTCACTGACTCCCAACTCTCCAACTCCCGACTCTCCAACTCCTGATTCTCTGACTCCCAACTCTCCAACTCCTGATTCTCCAGCTCCCAACTCTCCAACTCCCAACTCTCCAACTCCCGACTCTCTGACTCCCAACTCTCCGGCTTCCAACTCTCCAACTCCCGACTCTCCAGCTCCCGATTCTCCAGCTCCCGACTCTCCAACTCCCGACTCTCCAGCTCCCGATTCTCCCGCTCCTGATTCGCCGCTCAGTGGGAGGTGCTGTCGGTGCATTGGAGACGGGAGTCAGGCTGGCGGCGGTGACACCTGTGCTTTTCCCTGGTGGGACAGCCCGCAGAGACTGAATGACACTGGTGACGAAGACTTATGCCCCCCCCCCACCCCCCCAGAGACAGGGAGGAAGAGGGGTGGGGTGGGGGGGGGGTGGCGGCTAGGCACCAGCGGTCTCTAAATCTCTCCTGTCAGATGCGCTGGCATTGTCTCCTTTGGTTACAGGGAAGAAGGTGCCCTCCAAGACCTGCAGGAACACCGTCACGCTCGCTCAAAGTGTGGGGAGGGTGGGGGGGACATAGAGCGGAAGGGGGGGGGGGGTGAGCAAACAGAGGAGCAGGGCGCAAAGTAAATTTTAATTTGCTGGCCTTCCTGTTCCAGTCACGCCCGTCTGACTCAAAATTCCTTTTCCCAAAGGTTGGCTGACTTCCCCGCACTGTTCTGTTAAAAAATAAATAAAGTTAAAAAAATAATAATAAAAACGGACACACACACACACACACTGAACTCACACGGCATCAAACTGTGCTACGTATCCCACCAACCCAGTGCACCGCCAGGCCCACAGACGTCCATATTCATTTTACAGTTTGCGCTCGTTTGGTTTTGGGGATTCCTGGATGCACAGCGTTAGCCTCCGCTGTCTGCTGTTAGCCAACGGGGAAAACAGCCAAATATGCGAATATAATGAACATGGCAACAGGAGGAGATCTAACCGAGCACCACCTCCGTGACGCAGTCGTCATGAACACAGGACATCTCGACGGTGGAACACCTACGAACCCCCAGTTACTCTTTCATGTGCGGTCAGCAGGCAGCCACTCTACCCAAACAGTAAAACTGTACGGCTGCTCACAAAATCAGATCGGACGGGTTCAAATACCCGTTGAATAATGGCAATGTAAAGTGTATAAAATACTGTCCAGTTAGACTGATGCCTTAAGACACTACTCTTTTAGAAAAGAATGAGTAAAATAGACACTAAAATGAAGCACATTATGAAAGTGGAAACCAACGGAAGGCCACATATCAGCTTCCTGACCTGAAGGGCATGAGAGCAGGTTGATACGACGGCCGGGTGGTTAAACTGGGGGAATTTGTGTCAAATCTGACCTTTTGCAGTCAAATCCTCCTCAAAGTGCGGTTTTCTGTGTCCTTTTAGCACCCATTTCCCTCCTCTTTCCCAGGTTTGTCACTCTGTTAAACTGCAGAGACGGGCTCTGACTCACCCTGTTCAGGTGAGAACACTGACGTCTGATCACAGAGACTGCGCCGTCAGGTTTGCTCTGCACCAGGGTGTCCAACTCCAGTCCTGGGGGGGGGGCGTCAGCATTACTCTGCACCAGGGTGTCCAGCTCCAGTCCTGGGGGGGCGTCAGCATTGCTCTGCACCAGGGTGTCCAGCTCCAGTCCTGGGGGGGGCATCAGCATTGCTCTGCACCAGGGTGTCCAACTCAGTCCTGGGGGGGGGCGTCAGCATTGCTCTGCACCAGGGTGTCCAACTCCAGTCCTGGGGGGGGGCGTCAGCATTGCTCTGCACCAGGGTGTCCAACTCCAGTCCTGGGGGGGGGGGGGGGGGCGGGGGCTCAGCATTGCTCTGCACCAGGGTGTCCAACTCCAGTCCTGGGGGGGCGTCAGCATTGCTCTGCACCAGGGTGTCCAACTCCAGTCCTGGGGCGGCGTCAGCATTGCTCTGCACCAGGGTGTCCAGCTCCAGTCCTGGGGCGGGGGGCGAGGGGGTCAGTTAAGGCCTTGAGCGCAAGATGTGTGGACTCTTTAGCCAATCAATGACTACATACAGCATACAGTAAACACACATTATATATGCAGCTCGCTGGAAGCCCTGTGTCTGTAGGAATCTGCATTTGCAAAGGGAAATGCCCTTGTCTGATCGCAGCGCCTGTTTAAATGCTTGAGCTGCTATAAACTCACACACGCAAGTCTGAATAAGTTCAGGAGTGTGAATCTAAAGACACTTCTTGGACAGAGTCCAAGTTTTACTACAGCAGGTTTGCAAGCTTTATGGAGAGGCAGTATGTTAACTCCTTACTGCAGACATAAGCCCTGGAGGCTCACTGTGAAGACTAATAAAAGTGCCCAACCCAGGGAGGCACAGAGCGCTGTGGTGCTGCTGCTTCTGCCGCCGCAATTCAGCTCCCAGAACCACGGCCCAGTTTAAAGGCCTAACTCATCACTGCCAGCGTCATCGCACCTCTGGGCTGATCCATGTCCACCGCAGGGGGGTTCCCTGGGTAAATAATGGTGAGAGATCTATCCCCCCCCCCCCCCCCCCCCCCCCCCCCACCCCCCACCCCCCCATACAGCAGCTACTGTAGCCACAGCAATCCACTCAATCACAGATTTGATGTAAATAAATAAACAATAAAACTATGTAAGCAAATAAATATATAAATAGCAACAAAAGGTCATTCAATTTATCTGCTTTCGGGGAGCGATCGTTTAAGCCTTGACAATTCAAATAAAAATACCGCACTATGAAATACATTTTATGGGTCACAGCGCATTACATTCAAAATTCCATAAGCTGGTCCGCTGTTGTCATGTTATGTAAGATACCGTTGATTGCACAGTTTTGGATTACGGGCAGACCAGCAGCATGACCATTAAACAAAAAATGCTTTAAGGAAGCACCAGGGATTTACTGGAATTAGAATTTCATTCTTTTCCCTTCTGGGTGGTTGGGTGGGGGCGGAGGCACGTTATTACATAAATGACTGTTCTTGTGACTGACGTTTATGATATTTTAATTGCACTTACTCCAGTTATAGTCCTCAGTAAGATGTAAAAATAGTCTTTAATAAACATCATTGTTTTAATTAAATATGACTGCTTGGGTTATATTTCATCATGCATCCAGTACAAATAGCTTCAAAGGGAGGAAAAACATAATGTGTATAATAATTAATATAATCTTTTTTCTTCTTCTCATTATTATTATTAGTAGTAGTACTACTACTACTACTGCTGCTATTACTAATACTAACAATAATAATAAGAAAAAAAGAAGAATTAGAAGAAGAAGAGAAAGAAGAAGAAATCCAGAATGCCAATATTGTTAAAATGATTCATAGATGAAATAAGCCTTCATGTGAGGGAAGGGATGACTGTAACATGAATGAGGCTCTGCGCTGTACAGGCACTGATTTCTGAGTGCATCCCTTGGTTATCATAAAAGGCCTTTTCCTCTGATAATAGCAGACCCAATGCCATTACAGCTGGGGAGGAATGTCCTTGCGTGTGTCCTTAGGCTGTACGTACGCAGCGGGAGCACGGGCTCAGTGCTCCATCACGGGAAAGGAAGGAGCCAGTTAAACACAATCAAAGTCATCACTGCAGCCGTCAGATAATGATGAAATCCGCCAGCATGGAAAGAGGGTTATTCAAAAGTTCATTCATTTATTAAAAAATGAATAATAATAATAATAATAATAATAATAATAATAATAATAATAATAATAATTCAATAATGCTGTTTTTTTCTTCCCATTCAAAACCTTGTTTGATCAACCAGATGAAAATAAAGCTGTGAATTAACCAAAATGAATAAATGAATTAATGAATGGACACATAAATAGATGAAAAATTAAAAATCTCCCACGAGCATCCGCTGCTGGAGTGAGTCACTGGACACTGGAGGGGGCAGGGAAGCGAATGTCTGTCCCTTATTACAGCAGCGCTGGGCTGAGCGGACGTGACAGACTCCGCCCAGAAGCCATTTCTCTGAGCTGCGCAATATTTCTTCACCCGTGAGCTTCTGGGCGCGGTGACAGAAGAGATTGAGAGCGTTGTTATATTTATGGTTTCATATTGAAAAGGCGGTAAATGAGGCTTCTAAATTAACCCTTGTTAAGTGCGCTTGTCATTGAAAGGTTAGAAGAAAGAAAAAAAAAAGTTTCTCGGATCTTACGGCCAACTTATCACAAAGCGTTGTCACGTCAGTCTAAACTTGTCCCACCTCCCCCACCATCCACTCCAACCCCCTGCAAAGTCCAGTCAACAGCAGATATCATGCCTATATTAGACTTTACAAGCATTCAACAAATTGATCTTGGCCTCCTCCCCATCTAAGTTACACCTAACAGATGCATCCTGAAGCCCTGAAAATGAGTCTAAAAAAAGACTTCCAGTGTCACCCAAACTGCGTGAGAAATGTAGCATCGCTGCGTATTCGCTCAGCAGACACGCTTCTCCAAGGTGCCCTATATGCGGAAACGTGCAGGCACGCGTAGAGCTCACGCTGGGCTGGGGGATCTCTGCAGGAGCTGCTGGGTTTAAGAAGTTTGCTCAAGGTCACGTCCGTAAAACTGAACCCAAAACTTTGTCATTACAAGCCCCATACTGTCTAGCTCAATGATATATTTGTTACATTCAGATATACTGAGAACAAATAGGCAACAGCTGGCATATTTTTCTATATATTTATTCAATTCAATACAGTACAATACTAATTAAAATATATTGTACATTTTCCTTATTTCACAAATTAGTCAGCTTTAGGTCTTGATATGAATAGTGTGCATAATTTGCTGAATATATAATCAGAACAGCCTTGCACTGTCAGAAAATATGACAAATGCCAAAATGTAGTATTTCCATCTATGGGGCATTTTTATTTTGTTTTAAGTGGTCTTCATGTGCCTTATTTCTGCAGATGCAGTGAGTTTGGAACACGTGTGGACGGTATCCATGGAGCTGCATCCTGGACATTTAGAACACTGCACCATTGGTGGACGGTATCCATGGAGCTGCATCCTGGACGTTTAGAACACTGCACCATTGGTGGACGGTATCCATGGAGCTGCATCCTGGACGTTTAGAACACTACGCTATTGGTGGACGGTATCCATGGAGCTGCATCCTGGACGTTTAGAACACTGGGCCATTGGTGGACGGTATCCATGGAGCTGCATCCTGGACGTTTAGAACACTGGGCCATTGGTGGACGGTATCCATGGAGCTGCATCCTGGATGTTTAGAACACTGCCATTGGTGGACGGTATCCATGGAGCTGCATCCTGGACGTTTAGAACACTGCCATTGGTGGACGGTATCCATGGAGCTGCATCCTGGACGTTTAGAACACTACGCTATTGGTGGACGGTATCCATGGAGCTGCATCCTGGACGTTTAGAACACTGCGCTATTGGCGGACGGTATCCATGTAGCTGCATCCTGGAGTGGCTCTCGCGGAGCGCGGGCAGAACCAACGACGTGTGTCTGAGATTACCGCCACGGCTCCGCGCTGGTGGCTCGGGCCTCCGCGCCGCACCCTCGCAGAAGCACCCCTGCGGTTGGCGGCAAGCTGTGGAGAGTTGGCGTGACGCGTGTTAATGCTCCCCGGTCGAGCAGTCGCTCTCATTCAGAGGAACTTACTCGGCTCACATTTTCACATGCTATGCAGCTGTATGCTTTAAGCTAAAGATCAGTTTGATAAGGGGACACAACCTCTGTCCTGCAAAGCGCTTGAGTTTCAAGCCCATTTCAGATGAACCGCTACCCTACACTGCGCCCGCCGCCATTTTGGCTCCTGTGTCCCTGTCTGTCTCCAGCCTCTGATGGAAACGTGTCAGAGCAGACCTTCAGTCAGCACACATGAGCTTCTCAGCTGCAGAGGCAGGCGGGGCTGCTGCACCAAACCGTGACGACTTTAATCGTCTGAAGAGTTTTTATCGTCAGTGTTCCAGAACTCCAGCAGTGATTATGACATCAGCGTTAGAATGTTCAGTGAAGAACATTCCAATCCAATATTTCTGATCTCACACCCTGAGACTGCATGTGTGTAAGATGCTGTTTATTAGTGCTCACTGAGTGCTTGATACCTTTTTGTGGAAGCCTCTGTGCTCCCCCTTATTTAGGACTGCTGGGGTCAGGGCCATCCGAACCTCATACAGCTCACCGAAGCATGAAGTCATTTCTGAGCATGCTCACTCCAGCTGTTCTCTCACGAGCGACAGGGCCGAATAGCGCCTTGCATGAGCGATGCTGGGAATCAGGAGCCTGATTGACTGGTGGAGCAGATGGCCAATGCCCACACCATCACTGGTGTGTGTGAGTACACTGTGTGTACTGTGTGTGTTTGCGTGTGTGTATAAACTGAATGAGTATATGCATGGTATACTGCACGTGTGTGTATGTGTACTATATGTGTGTGTGTGTGTGTTTTGTGTGTGTGTATGAACCGAATGAGTATATGTTTGTGTGTGTGTGTGCCTGTACTGTATGAGTTTGTCTGTGAGAGAAAGAAAGGATGTGTGCACTGTGTGAATTTGTGTGTCAACTGAATGCGTATGTATACAGTGTACTGTATGTGTGTGTGTGTGTGCGTGCGTGTGTGTGTGTGCGTGTGTGTGTGTGTGTGTGCATGCGTGTGTGTGTGTGTGTGTGTGTGTGCCTGTGTGTGTGTGCATGCATGTGTGTGTGCGTGCGTGCGTGTGTGTGTGCATGCGTGTGTGTGTGCGTGCGTGCGTGTGTGTGTGTGTGTGTGTGTGTGTGTGTGGGGGAGGGAGGGGGGGTGAAAATCACCCATCTATCTCAGCTGTCACAATCATTCTGGGCTGACATGTCGCCACAATCCAGAGTCACTCAGATGGAGAAGCTAACAGATTCCTCAGCTTGCTGTCTCAGAGATGGTGTGTGGAGCAGGGCTGATCTCACTGGCTACGCTCGCCTGCTCTCTCAGGCATCTGGGATTTAATGAGAAGCAGGACAGGCAGCTGGCTGGCTGGCTGGGCCATATCTGTCCACGGCACTCTCATCTGATCATGGGAGCTCCCCTGCATTCAGAGACACAGGGTCAGGGGTCAAGCTGCTTCTGGTCCCTGTAAAAGTGAAAGGGGAGATTCACGTGCTGCCACTTCCTGATTGTCACTCGTCTGAGGTCTTTTTGTGAGGACTCACTTCCTGTTTGTCATCCATCTTGGGTCTCATTGTGAGGACGTATCGGGCGGCCCCGAAACCAGGCGGGCACATGCTGAGATTGGGCCAAGTGGGCGTGGCTTCCGGCCCATTTAAACAGGGCTCAGGAGGAGCAGCGGGTGCTGCCCTCGCCTCTGCGCCCTCCTGGCAGCGATGCCCGGGAACAGGATAATCATCGGGTGCAGTGAAGCGTGGTGATGGAGGCTGGTAACGCAGCTGATTGGGCTGGCACACGCGCCACGCTTTCTGCCACCGGCCCACAGATGCCACTCCATTTAAGCGCTTCTCCGCCACCCTCGGCACCACGCAATGCGCGGCAGGCTGGCACATCCACACTGACCTCTGGGCTGTGGGCAGGAGCCCTAGCCAGCAGGAGCCTAGACATGGAACAGTCAGCTTGAATAAATCCGAGTGGTACATACAATAAAATCTTCATTGTTAATTCAACTCTTGACTAAATGGGTATAAGGTAGTCTATGAGTGTGAAGTGTACTCTATCAGTGTTGATGTTACACTGTCAGTGCTGGGTCTCAGTGTGCTCAGCTACAGAGATCTCAGTCATCCTGCTCTCTTTTAAATAGTACTGCATGGTATTGAAACTGTACGGAATATGTACACTTCCCTCTCTCCTCACACCCTTGCCCAAGCCCACGTGCTTTTTTCCCTTCTCCTGGAAAGGTCAAGGCCACCTGTAACAGCTCCTTTTCATCCCCTGCCCTACCTGTCTGCCCACCTGCTTATCCCCACCCCCCCCCCCCCCACCCCACCGCTCACCACGGTCTAACCACCGAATCTCTCCCTCCGCCCTCCTACCTGCTCTCCATTCTCCCTCTTTCAGGCCGTTTCTGAGGACATCATTATCTCTCTTATTGGTGGATCTCTCGGCCCCCGCTGCTCTTACGAGGGTCAGTGTCGCACCTGCCCTGAAAAACCCCCTCTCTGAGCCCGGCAGACACACGCAATTACTGCCCTGTCCCACTCCTCTCATTATTACCCACAGCCCTCCAGAGCGCAGTCTGCCACCAACTCTCTCGCCATGTGCTCCCGACCAATCAGGCATCTCCTACAGAGCAAACAGCTCGCTCCTGACCAATCAGGCATCTCCTAAAGCGTAAACAGCTTGCTCCCAACCAATCAGGCATCTCCTACAGAGCAAAGACCAATCGCTCTCCTAAAGAGTAAACAGACCATCAGGCATCAGAGCAAACACCTCTCCTAAAGAGCAAACAGCTTGCTCCCGACAAATCAGGCATCTCCTACAGAGCAAACACCTCACTCCTGACCAACTAATCAGCTTGCTCCCGACCAATCTGGCATCTCCTACAGAGCAAACACCTCACTCCCGACCAATCAGGCATCTCCTAAAGCGTAAACAGCTTGCTCCCGACCAATCAGGCATCTCCTACAGAGCAAACACCTCGCTCCCGACTAATCAGGCATTTTCTACAGAGCAAACAGTTCACTTCTGACCAATCAGGCATCTCCTAGAGAGCAAAAACCTTGCTCCCGACCAATCACTAAAGAGCAAACAGCTTGCTCCCGACCAATCAGACATCTCCTAGAGAGCAAAAACCATGCTCCCGACCAATCAGGTATCTCCTACAGAGCAAACACCTCGCTCCCGACCAATCGGGCATCTCCTACAGAGCAAACACCTCGCTCCCGACCAATCAGGCATCTCCTACAGAGCAAACAGCTTGCTCCCGACCAATCAGGCACCTCCAGCTGAATAACCTCCTCACCCCTGACCAATGAGGATTCAATGTTGACAGCTCTAATGAGTGGTGTGTGTAAACTGCATTCAGCATCCTCTGCCCCTTAGAGGTCACGACCCCAGCTCGTCACAGCCTTCCACCCTCTAAGGAGGTGCATCCTGCCACATGCAGCGGAACACGTTCGCGTTTGGAGATGACGAGGCATTCCAAATCTGAGTGGGAACTGGAGACGCTCAGCCTCGCATTGGGCACCAAATTTTTTATTATCATTTTATTTTTTAAGTTAATATCAAGTTCTGAAACAGCCTGACAATGTTCTTCCACGTTTCCACGAGACGTTCACAGATAAAAGACGTGCGTACCAGACTAACTCTTCTCTTCCAGTTCCCAGCCTGCATTTCAGCTGTTTGCTCTGTTCCTTCAGAGGGCAACAGGTGCAGGACTCAGGTAATGTGAAATGTATGTGGTGAATACACGAGTCCAGACACTTACCCTCACGGGGAAAAACAAAGCTAATTCCACCACAGCGCCCCTGTCTGCGTGCACCTTGGAAATGAAGCGTGACGTTCGAGCGGAAGAATATTCCAGCCACGTCCACACTCTCTGGTGTGACTGTTTTTTGTCTGGTAAATTCTCAGAAAATAAATAAATGATTTCCCAGAGAAATCCTCAGTAGCTTACACTGTGGCCCCCGTGCTGTGAGGCAGAATGACACAGCTCATTTTAAATGCAAGTAGCCACACAAAGGAGAGGAATGGATTTGGCCCAGTTTTCAGTCAGACGATAAAGGCTTTTGGCAAATACTTGACGATGGTTCACCTGTGTTTGGATTTATATTTACACTGTGGATACTGTAACATTTTCTTTTTTGTAAGTCTTGTCTTGAGAGGAAACCATATTTTAATTTTGAGAAACGAAAAATTCAGTTGGACTTCATGTTTGATGTTTAAGATCTATTTCCCTTAGGTCTGTCTGTCAAACACAGGGGTTAACCAGGGATGCAACATATATGTGAGAAGACATCTGCCATTCAGATTACACTCTCTCTCTCTCGCTCTCTCCATATATATATATATATATATATAGACTGTATTTACTATAGGTGGCATGGTGGTACAGTGGGTAACTCCACACACACACACACACACCCATGTCTGTGTGGGTTTTCTCCAGGTACTCTGGTTTCCTCCCACAGTCCAAAGACATGCAGGTTAGGCTAAGAGGACACTAAATTGGCCAAAGGTATGAGTATGGGAGTGAATGGTGGGTAAACGGTGTGTGTGCCCTGAGATAGACATTTCTTGTTTTAGGAGTTTTTGTTGTTTTTCAGTAGCAGGTCATAATAACGTGTGGTAAGCCAATTATCTCTTTGAGTTACTCCTGTGTGTTCCCCACACAGCCAGCAGCCACGCCCAGCACCACAGCACAACACTAGCCTCAGCATCACTGCCGCCTTTGGCCAAAAGTCTTCAGCTTCTCGTAGTGCCTGAGCAGGCCCTGGAGTTTGGGTTCTTTGAGGTCACGTTAAGTGAGTGGAGCAGCAGGGCTCGCCCTCTCCCTCTTTCTGCAGGGCTGCCCCCCCCCCCCCCGCCGCCCCCCTGCCCCCGTCCCAGAGAACTCTGGCCTTGGGCTCTCTCAGCTCCCTCGACCCGGAGGGGGGGGGGGGTTCAGCTTATTTATTTATGGCTTGGAGGCCCGCCCTCGTGTGGCTAGCCCACGCCGCCGCTAGCAGCGCTTCACGCGGTCCCCTCGCCGGCTGATAGAAGCCCGAGCGCACACGGCTCATTAGAGACGCGGCCTGGCAGCGCAGGCTGTAACACAGGGAAGCGCAGGCCTGGCAGCGC
>CM045898.1:47958518-47963518 GCA_025169545.1 Anguilla japonica
CCAAATATGTCTGGAGATGAGAGTGCTTCAGCTTCCATCAAGCTTTGATGGGCAGACTGGGCAGATTCCAGAGCTTTCCCCATGCTGTGCAGATTCCGGAGCTTTCCCCACACTGTGCAGATTCAGGAGCTTTCCCCACACTGTGCAGATTTAGGAGCTTTCCCCACACTCTGCAGATTCAGGAGCTTTCCCAACACTGTGCAGATTCCGGAGCTTTCCCCACACTGTGCAGATTCCGGAGCTTTCCCCACACTGTGCAGATTCCGGAGCTTTCCCCACACTGTGCAGATTCCAGAGCTTTCCCCACACTGTGCAGATTCCAGAGCTTTCCCCACACTCTGCAGATTCCGGAGCTTTCCAGCAGAAATCCCCTTCAGCCCAGTTAGCCTTGACACGCCGCTTTTAATCCTTCATTTGTATTTTTAATGTCTCCTAATTTGTGCACATTTAAATTAAATTCACGCGCCCGTTAAATGTTGGTGGATTACAGTACATGCAAATTTTATTGCTTAATTTAATTTAATCTGTCAACGTAATCCATTAGATCCTGCCGAGCATCTTATCCATATGTCTTCAGAAATGAAAGCCATTAGATGTGATGATGATGATGATGATGATGATGATGATGATAACCCTCTTAATAGCATACTTACAGTGAAACGGAAAATGAGAGTAAAGCTTTGAATGGATTTTTGGAAACAATCCACGACGAGTGACACATTTTGAACCCCGATGATGAGGTGGAGTACGCGTCGTCTCAAGCTCAGACCCCGTTTAAAAGCGCGAGGCCCTCAGGCCATCGAGTGAGGGGGGACGGCTGGAGGAAGACGGCCTGTTCAGAGACGCAGGCTGAGCCGGAGCAGTGTGGAGCTCAGCGGAGCCCCTAAAATAGGCCCGGGGCCCCGCCCGCGCCTGGCGCTCGGTAGCAGCGGTGCCGCCCGCCGCGGCGGCGTCTTGGGCAGATGCTAAACGCGCGGATTTGGCGGCTCGGAAGGCTCCCGTAATTGCAGTCATTATGACTGTGGAATTATGGGTGTAATGGAGCCGGAGGAGAGGGCTAATGCCTGCACAATGAGGGAGGGGCGCGGGACGTCACTCGCGCGCGGAGTCCGCCTTCGCAAACGGGTCATGGGGGGGCATGGGGGGGGCGGTGACAGACTTAATGGCCCTGTTTACATCTGCCATCCGGCTTTCTCCTCTCTTTTCCCGAAAGGTCGTTGTCTCCGGTGTGAAGGCTGAGGGGCTTTTGGGGTTCAGCGGACGGCGGAAACACAAGGAGGTACTAAAATGGGGCCCAGCGGCTGGGTTGGGTCTCAGAAGGGTCATTGGGGGGACCCAGCATGCTACGACGCGCCCCCCAGCCTTCCAAGGAGAGAGAATGCTACGACTGCCAGCCTTCCAAGGAGAAGCTATTTATCTATTTTTTATTTTTCCCAAGGTGAGCGGGCAGTCTGTCAAACAAGTGTAAATTAGAGAGGGTTACAGGTAGAGTTACAGTAAGAGTTACAGGTAGAGTTACAGTAAGAGTCACAGGTAGAGTTACAGTAAGAGTTACAGGTAGAGTTACAGTAAGAGTCACAGGTAGAGTTACAGTAAGAGTTACAGGTAGAGTTACAGTAAGAGTCACAGGTAGAGATACAGTAAGAATTACAGGTAGAGTTACAGTAAGAGTTACAGGTAGAGATACAGTAAGAGTCAAAGGTAGAGTTATAGTAAGAGTTACAGGTAGAGTTACAGTAAGAGTTACAGGTAGAGTTACAGTAAGAGTTACAGGTAGAGATACAGTAAGAGTCACATGCAGAGTTAGAGTAAGAGTTACAGGTAGAGTTACAGTAAGAGTTACATGTAGACTAACCAGCCACACTAACCAAACCCAGCACCACTAACCTCCAGGCTGCAATGAGCTGAGGTCTACAGGGTCGGGTAGCTATGGTGGTGGTGCTTAATATGTCCCTGACTAAATGAACAGGCTCTGTCTAAAGAAACTGTCTGTGTCTAAAGGAACAGGCCCTTGCTTTAACCTTGTGTAACACAGCCAGAGGCACACCCCCCTGCCATGCCCCCACTGTATCACCTCTTCAGAATTCAGCACTTTTAAAAGTCACTATCACTAAATTAATCAAGTAATGAGCTGTCTTTCTGCTGCCTGGACAATCCCACAGGGATGCTCGTCTGTCTGAACTCCAGCCCGTGTGCTGATGGGGCTATTAGATGACATCCATCTTCTTAAGATACACACCTGTAGGCTTCACCTGTTTGGACTACGGTCGCTCTGTGGTCCTAGTATGACTGTTTGGAGCACAGTCACTCTGCGGTCCCAGAATGCTTTGGAGCACGGTCACTCTGCGGTCCCAGAATGCTTTGGAGCACGGTCACTCTGCGGTCCCAGAATGCTTTGGAGCACGGTCACTCTGCGGTCCCAGAATGCTTTGGAGCACAGTCACTCTGCGGTCCCAGAATGCTTTGGAGCACGGTCACTCTGCGGTCCCAGAATGCTTTGGAGCACGGTTGCTCTGCAGTCCCAGCATGCTTTGGAGCATGGTCACTCTGCGGTCCCAGAATGCTTTGGAGCACAGTCACTCTGCGGTCCCAGAATGCTTTGGAGCACGGTCACTCTGCGGTCCCAGAATGCTTTGGAGCACAGTCGCTCTGAGGTCCCAGAATGCTTTGGAGTACAGTCTCTCTGTGGTCCCAGAATGCCTTGGAGCACGGTCGCTCTGAGGTCCCAGAATGCTTTGGAGCACGGTCGCTCTGAGGTCCCAGAATGCTTTGGAGCACGGTCGCTCTGTGGTCCCAGAATGCTTTGGAGCACGGTCGCTCTGCGGTCCCAGCATGCTTTGGCCGTTGGAGCACAGTCGTTACAGGACGGTCAGTCCGCCTCCCTCTCTCTCCCCTGCCGTGAAGCAAAGCTGTGGAGAGCCCAGTTATCGCCACGAGTCCCTGCACAGGAAGTGCCAGTCCCCACAGGAAGTCCTCTCTCACAGCTCTGGCTGTGCAGCACAAGATGGTGATTTGTAGTGACAGAGTAACAATAATAAATAAACAATAAATAAATAGTTAGTGACACACTTCTATAACCCTGACAGGCATAAATCTGGTTCAACAATTGCTTGACAGACAGGCATTAAAAGAGAAATGCACAATCCTGACTGCCGATTGGCTGCCTGACCTCCATGCCCCAGCAGTTTAGCTGCATTACCGCTCTTAGTCTTCAGGGCTGAAAACAACATGCTGCTCATTTCAGAAAATGGAAAAGTTTAGTTTTTCTCCATCTGTACGGCTATGGTCATTTCAAACGCTCTTTTTAAGCCAATGATTATATGAAAAAAAAACAATATTCTGCTAAATGAAAAATTTTAAATGCTTTTGTCAAACTGTGAGCAACAATATTATTCAGGGCCAGCTCGAGGCATAAATGATATAGGTGGTTGCCAAGGGGGGGCGGGTGGATTGTTTGGAAAAATATATATCTCTAAGCATGCAAATAAAAATAAGAAAAGTTCTAAGTAAGTAAATAGCGCATTCAATGCATGGGATTTTTTTTAAATTTCCTGTGCATTATTCCACAAAAAATTTGAGATGGGTCTTCAGTCAGCTGGGATAAGATTTATATTCACCCTGGGGATTCAGAGAGCAGGATATGCACACACACACACACACACACACATACACACACGCACACTGTACACACACACACACACACACACTCTCACATACTGTACACACGCACACACACACACACACATACAGCACATACACACATTCACACTCACACACACTCACACACACACACACACATACTGTACACATGCACACACACACACACACACACGCGCGCGCGCGTACCCACGCGTACCCACACACCCCCACACACACACACTCTCACACGCACGCACACACACCACACACACACACACACACACACGCGCGCGCGTACCCACACACACACACACTCTCACACGCACACACACACACACACACACATATACGCACAAAAAGATTTAATGATAGTCATCAATCACAGAGGGACAACGAGGGAGTTTTGCTGGACCCAGAAATGTCAGCGTGTGCTTCGGTGCGCAGGCTCCTGGAGGGGCCCGGAGCTCAAGACCAGCCGAATATGTAATGAGAAAATAATGAAGAGCAGAGAGGAGCGCACAAGCACATCAGGAGACACCAGTCGCCATGCGTGACGCGCCCGCTAATTGCTCCCCCCCCCCCCCCCCCCCCCCCCACACACACACCCCAGCACCCCCCACACGCACCCACTGATTACCTCATGTACAGATGTGAAGAAGGAACAGAAATTACAGGAGGACCTTCTCTTTTCGGACGTGGAGCGCCGAGCACCTTTGATAAGGAAGCTTTAGACCCAGAGAATTCCAGATCCGTCCCATGACTGGCTGAGTCTCGTTTTTCAGTTCTGAGGACAGAACTTCCAGTTGACAGAACAGAATATTTGTTTTGATATAAACTGAGGTCAACATTTGTTGATGTTCTTGTTTAGTATTTACATGTACATATATCATTTTCTTTTAACAGGCTTAGCCAGAGAGGCCTGCTGGCAAGGTGTGATGAAAACCAATAAAAGCACTGATTATAGCACAAAGAAAACAAAGTGCTATTGCATGGAGCACGGCTGCGATGAACACATGCTGCAGTGTTTTATAATGGAACCAGGCTTGAAATCAGAGGTTGCAGGTTTGAGTCCCAGGGGTCAATGCACCTTGATCCAGCTGTGTAATCCAGCTGTGGATATCTAGTAAAAAGAAAAATGTAAACAAAAAAAAGTAATGTATTTATATAATGTATCGCTCTGGATTAAAGCTCCTGTAAAATGCCATTACTGTAATGTAATGCACATGTTGGTACGCATAAGTGATCTACTATAGCAAAGGAAACAAATTAATTAAATTCAATGGCAAGTTACAAAGCATCCGTTTCAAAAAGTGCACAAGACGTTAGGAACTGGCTGAAGTCCAGCAGGAGACAGAGGAAGC
>CM045898.1:47968518-48101018 GCA_025169545.1 Anguilla japonica
TTTTACTCACCAGAACCTCAGCAAAGTTTTTTTTTTTTAACATTGAGATTTGAAGTTCAAGCCAAAATGTTCCAGGTTAAATCATCTTCAGAAATGTGCATTTAGGGGCGGGGGGCTAGGCCCGCATTGTGGCTGATGAATGTTCGGCATTTCAGCTCTGAAAACTCCTGTGAGCCCGAAACCCCCCCCCCCCACCCCCAACCACCCCCCCGCCGCACACCATTTCATCTGTATATCTCCAATCACAGAGGAGCTCTTATTTCTGATTGCCGTACGCTCTTGATTTTGCATGCTGAATGCGTTTCAGTATACGCTCCTCTCGGGGATAGACTGCGCTCGCTACTGATTACAATGCAGGCCATTACGCACCGTACTCGACCTCTGATTGGCCAAAATGGGGGTAAGAGCTCTAAAATAAATCACTAGCACCGCCCACTCCTTGCTGGACCCTGATTGGTGGAAACTGGGATGTGGGTTTAGAGGTCTCTGTGGAACCCTCTCAGGGTGCTGATGGGGCTTCTGCAGGCTCAGTAGGACACAATGCTCAGTAGGACATGGTGCTCAGTACCAGCAGCAGGGTGCTGATGGGGCTTCTGCAGGCTCAGTAGGACATGGTGCTCAGTAGGACACGGTGCTCAGTAGGACACAGTGCTCAGTACCAGCAGCAGGGTGCTCAGTGATGAGGCTCAGTACAGGCAGGGTGCTCAGTAGGACACGGTGCTCAGTAGGACACGGTGACTCAGTAGGACACGGTGCTCAGTACCAGCAGCAGGGTGCTGATGAGGGCTTCTGCAGGCTCAGTAGGACACGATGCTCAGTAGGACACGGTGCTCAGTACCAGCAGCAGATGCCATGAATGTGCAGGGAAATGCTGCCAATAACGATACTATCTCTGAGGATACGTGTGTGCCAAGAGAAGAGATGTGGTGTGTGTGTGTGTATGTGTGTGTGTGAGTGTGCGTATGAGTGTGTGTGTGTGTGAGTGGATGTGTGTGTGTGTATATGTGTGTGTGTGTGTGTGTGTGCGTATGAGTGTGTGAGTGGATGTGTGTGTGTGTGAGAGAGAGTGTGAGTGTGAATGTGCGTGTCTGTTTGTACGTGCATGTGTGTGTGTGTGTGTGTGTGCGTATGAGTGTGTGTGTGTGAGTGTGTGGTGTGTGTGTGTCCGTACATGTAGGTGTGTGTGTGTGTGTGTGTGTGTGTGTGTGCATGTGTACGTGCATGTGTGTGAGTGTGTGTGAGTGTATGTGTATAGGTGTGTGTGTGTGAGTGTGTGGTGTGTGTGCGTACGTGCATGTAGGTTTGCGTGTGTGTGTGTACGTGCATGTGTGTGTGTGTGTGTGTGTGTGTGTGAGTGTGTGTATAGGTGTGTGTGTTTGCATGCATGTGTGTGTATGTTAGTCCCACCACAGACGCCCAGCAGAGGGCTGAAGAGTTCTCCATCAGTGTTTCCTAACCATGAATGACACCTGACTGCAGGTGGGCAGGCGAGCCCTTACATTAGTGAGCGCTGCTGCGCTGTACTGCACGCGTGCGGCTGTGTGAGAGCCGGGAGGCCTGAGAATCACACACTCTAATCCCATCTCCTCCTGCCCTCAGCGTCCATCAGCTCTGCAGAGCACCGCCTCCCTTCCCAACCGCGGAAATAACCAGAAACCCTGCTGAAGAAACCCCTCATCCATAAACTAAAAACGTGTTCCAGAAAACCCAGGGCTACACTACACAATAAGTCTACGCTTTATTTACTGTTTTATTTATCGTTTTGTATTTTTCAAAAGTGTAAATAGGAATAGAAAGGGAAAAATCAAATTTTTGTTTTAAAAACCAAGACCACTGACACATGCAAGGATTCAATCAATGCTCCTTCATAATTTTGCTGATGAGGAAAATAAAATGGCACTTGTGTGGCAGGTGTTATTATTAAGAACTTATAATTGAATCCAGGGGTGAGTGGTTTAATGATTAAAAACATCACATTCAGACCTATAAATATTCTGAATAAAATGAAAATGAAAAACAAAGGTTTTTACAAATTGACTATTTAATTTGATTTCCGACACAATTAATTCTACAAAGCACAATTCTGACAGACAGCCATTGGAATCTAGCTAATTTTCAGCACAATATATATTTGCGTGCTGATTACCCATGGGAAAACTAATTACAAATTCAGCTATCCAGCAAAGCTAATAATAGTTTACAGCTAATAGTTAATAGCAATACTCAATATCCTATTAAAACGAACACACACACATACCTTTGATTTCAATTCAGTTCAGCTGCACAATGACTCATGGGTGATTTAAGCCATCAGAAATTGTCCAAGGAAGGGACCAGAGGATCATGAGGTAATTAAAGGGGGATTCCCACCAAAACTCATTATTTACCACGTTGGCCCTCAACTTTAGAACACGTTACCTAATTTCCAATGTCAGCTGAGGCCCTAGAAAATGTCCAGAACCCCCCCCCCCCCCACACACACACACACACACAGACACACACACACACACACAATTACGCACACGCACACACAAGCACATACACACACACATACACACACAGACACATACACACACACACGTACACACACACACACACACACACAGACACACACACACACACAGACACACACACAATTATGCACACGCACACACAAACACATACACACACACACACACACACACACACACACACACACAAGCACATACACGCACACAGACACATACACACACACGCACACACACACACACACACACACACACACAAGCACACACACACACACACACACACACACACACACAATGAAATCAGGCAGGTGTGATACTTCCTCTTTCTCCGGTCGTACAGAATAGATCAGTAGATTTACAGTAGTTTAAACGTCAGGTCGGGTTAAATTAAAACAGGACTCCACACCTCCGGCTGATGTATTGTGATTGTTACTTCAACAATAAACAGCAGCTCTGTCACCATTAAACGGCAGCTTTCCATTCAAAAGATACCTCCGTCCACTTTCCTGAACAGCAGGCTCTTTAGCGGAAGAAATATTAAGGTTCTGGCGTATGAAATAAATTAGACTGTGGGTCAGACATACATACAAAATTGGGATTTTTTAATGGAACTTTTGCTTTAAATGAAATATGTATTACTTTTGGTGAAAAATTTTGAGGTCTGTGAACCTATTTTTGTATATATATACATATGACAGTCTAGGGATTCAGCAGGATGGCGTGACCAATCATGTTGAACAGAACGTCCACGTGGGTGTGAAATGGCTATGAAATTATCTTGTCGTTGAAGTTATGTTTAAATGTGGCATACATAAAATGTACTACGCTGTAATTCCAGAAGCTGTTCCATTCCTTTATCTTTAGACTTCACACACATAGAGACCTGTAACGTATTAATCTGCGGGGGGGGGAAAAAAACACAGTTAAAATTACAGTGCGAAACGGCATTAATCCATTGTCTGTCATCTTTGAGGAGATGGACTCGGCTGTGCTGGAGCAGAGGCCTGTTGCCGTGGAGATAAGAGCATGCAAGGAGGGGGGAGAAGTGCTGTGTGTTTGAGCGCTGGTGACGGTGTGAGAGCCCCCCCCCCCCCCCCGCCTCCTCTGACCTTTCGTCTTAATCCCCCCCTGAACTCATCAGGCAAAAGGCCCCCTCATCTGACCTGGAAGTGATAGGAATCATATTGGCCGAGCCTCCTTCTGGTCAACATGTGTGAGGGTTTGAGCAATGTATACCTTTGTGTGTGTGTGTGTGTGTGTGTGTGTGTGCTTGCGGGTGTGTGTATCTGTGAGAGTGTGTGTGTGTGCTTGCGGGTGTGTGTATCTGTGAGAGTGTGTGTGTGTGTGTGTGCGCATGTGTACTTGTGTGTGCATGTGTGTGAGTTTGTGTGTGTGCATGTGTACGTGTGTGTGTGTGTGCGTGTGTGCTTGTGTGTGTGTGTGTGAGTGTGTGTGTGTGCTTGTGGGTATATGTATCTGTGAGAGTGTGTCTGCTTGTGGGTGTGTGTATCTGTGAGAGTGTGTGTGTGTGTGTGTGAGTGTGTGTATGGAAATGGTCAGCAGACTCCATAGCTGCTGGCCATTTCCCTGTGACCAAAAAACGAAAGATATAAAAAACTAAAACATGATGATGAGCAGGACAAGCTTCATACGAGCACACCGGCTGCTCACACGCATGTAGAACTCAGCCTGCAGATTTGAGTGCGTGACCCTGGCTGCCCTGTCTGCCCAACCCTGACCCCTGACCCTGACCCTGACCCCTGAACCTGACCTAACCAACGCACGCAGCACGTGTATACACATATAGATCTAAACACACATATGCAAACATTATACAGGCATGCATACATGTATACATACACATACACATACATATACACCATACACTACCTCTCTCCCTCCCTCACTCTCTCTCTCTCTCTCTCTGTAAATGAACAGATGCTGTGGTGCAGTAGGAGCCAGGATGATGGAAGGCTCTTGCAGTGAGCAGAGCCAGCTGGGGGCGGGGGGGGGGGGGGGGGGGGGCTGAGGGAGTCTATCATGGCAAGGCGCCCCGGCCCTGATGCAGATGCCCAGAACAGCTCCCCCCCCCCCGAACCTCCCTCCCCCCACACCCCCACATCTGCCTGTTCTCTTTACAGCCAAGCTTATCTCCTGTGCCCCCCCCCCCCCCCAGCTCGTTCCTGAGACAGAAACAATTGAAAAGGTCAAAACAGGCCAATTACGAGCTGACTGAATCAGCTGTGAGCGAGCCTGAGAACAGGCCTGGGACGGGAGCTGGGGAACAGGCTGTTTGAAGGTTTGGGGTTTGGGGCAGGGAGTGGAAAACCATTAAATCACCCCCCCCCCCCCCCCCCCCCCCCCCCCCCCCATGCAAAGTCACCGCAGTCAGATTTCAGAACAGACCAGCCACCTCAAACGCCAATCTGCTCTGCCTGTCCTCACTCGCTCAAGCTTTTCCAGTCCTTTCAGAAAAACTAATTAAGTCTTTTCAGCAACGCAGCTGAACTGAAACTGTTCTTAACCTTCAGGATTCTTTTAATTTCAAACTTTTTGTAGTTTTTCCCACACGATAATTGTTCCATGTAATTGATGCTGTCGTTGGAACAGGTGCCCAATGTATTATCCTCCATTTGCTTTGTGTGTAATTCTGGATAATACCATCTGCAAAATATAATCGATATAATCAGGCTGCCACAATATGATCAAGCTATCATGCTGACAAATATCGACAGCAAAAGGCAAAGTCGTGAACTGCTTATAAAAAAATGCATTTTTCCGAATTCCTCTCCTCAACTGTCATCCTCAAAACTGCCCCCACCGCATCAAAAAAGAGAGATTGGTATTTTTATTTATTTATTTTATTTTTTTAC
The DNA here is from genome assembly GCA_025169545.1 of Anguilla japonica. Classification (NCBI taxonomy): domain Eukaryota; kingdom Metazoa; phylum Chordata; class Actinopteri; order Anguilliformes; family Anguillidae; genus Anguilla; species Anguilla japonica. Next base: position 47,973,899 of record CM045898.1, read on the forward strand.
AGAAACGTCCAAGAGCAGCGGGGTGGGAGTGTGATCCTGCCTCTTATTCCCAATTCAATATGGAACGCAATTGCTCTGTCTGGCATTCTCTCCCCAAACTGCCACACTCTACCCCTTCACTCATCTCACTTCCCAGCTCCTGGTCCCCCTCTGGGCCTCGGGGGGGGGCCGGGGGGGGGGGGGCGCCGGACAGCCCACTCTCCACCGAGGAGGAGCCAGCTGCGTCCGGGCTCTCGACATCACAAAAGGCAATCAGGCAAACTCCACGGCAACGGGGCCTCCGCGGCAACGGGACGACAGGTGAGAGCCAATCGGAATGGAGCATATTTTCGCACAGATGACTTCGCCTGCTGGTGCGCCGTCGGTCCCGGGATGGGGGGGGGCGGGGGGGTTGGGGGTGTATGGAATGGAGGGGGCACACAGCGGTCCTGGGACAGGGGGGGACGGGGAGGGGGCACACAGCGGCTGGCAGACACACAGCCGTGGCACCGGCACGGTCCCGTGTGATAATGCACACGTGCGCAGGGATCAGCAGAGGCGCACAGAGCCCCGCTCCGGCTGAAGGAAGGCAGGCACAGCAGAAACAGCCGTTAGGGATGCGCAGCACCAGCGCTGGGTCCTCACTGCCTGCACTGCCAGAGACGCACTCATCTCATCTGAGAGGAGCCAAATGCACCCTCACTGAAACTGCAATGGGGAAGTCACATTCTACAGTCCATGTTCAAGGCTCTCAGCTTTCGCCTTTCTCACACACACTTGCACACATACACACACACACGCTCACACGTACACACACACGCTCACATGCACGCACACACACACTTGCACACGTACACACACACACGCTCACACACACGCTCACATGCACGCACACACACTTGCACACGTACACACACACGCTCACATGCACGCACACACACACTTGCACACGTACACACACACACGCTCACACGTACATACACACGCTCACATGCACGCACGCACACACTTGCACATGTACACACACACGCTCACAAGTACACACACACTTGCACACATACACACACACGCGCTCACACGTACACACACACGCTCACATGCACGCACGCACACACTTGCACACGTACACACACACACGCTCACACGTACACACACACACTCACATGCACACACACACACACTTGCACACGTACACACACACGCTCACACACACACACACACTCACACACACTTGCACACGTACACACACACGCTCACACGTACACACACACTTGCACACGTACACACACACACTCACGTACACACACACACACGCTCACACGCTCACACACACATATGATTTGTGAAACATGCTTATTAAAGGGCCGTGTGAAGTACAGCAGTATGGATACACAAACCCAACGCTACAGGGGCCCGCAGGAGTGGAACAGAGAGGAAGTGCCTCACCTGAGCAAAGCAACAGGTTTGAGATCCTGAGCAAAGCAACAGGTTTGAGATCCTGAGCAAAGCAACAGGTTTGAGATCCTGAGCAAAGGATGCCGCAGTAATATCATGAAATATTCATATTCATGCTCATAAAGATGCAGACACAATCTCCATCTGTGTTAGTGCGTATGCGCGGGGAAATAGTGATTATTTATGATCTGCCCCCCACCACCCACCCCAATGGGTACAGAGCTTTTAAATAACAGACTCTAACAGGTACATAGAGTCACGACAAATCTGCTCAGGCATAGGCTCCAACTTCACACTATATCAAAAAAACTAACCAATTAAAATCTCATTAGGGCACATCTCTCCATCTATAATTAAATTAATTGGCTTTCCATACAAACAAAATAAAAAGCCACAGATTAACAAATATGCTATTTTGTATACGGTAGCCCACACACACCATATGTGTGTGTGTGTGTGTGTGTGTGTTTACCATATACAAAATAGCTTATTTGGTAATTTATGCATTGTTTATGCTGCACACAGCAGTAAAGTGAAGACTTATGTAACCAAAACAAGGCTACATTTCTAAACTTTTTTTTCACCACTGGGCAAATATACCAATATTTAATGAACTTACATCTTTATCATGGTTGGCACACCTGTAATGTGTGTAATGTGTGTGTATTAGATAGTAAGGGGTCCACACAGTAATATCTACATTACATGTGTATTAGATAGTAAGGGGTCTACACAGTGATATCTACATTACATGTGTATTAGATAGTAAGGGGTCTACACAGTGATATCTACATGTGTATTAGATAGTAAGGGGTCTACACAGTAATATCTACATTACATGTGTATTAGATAGTAAGGGGTCTACACAGTGATATCTACATTACATGTGTATTAGATAGTAAGGGGTCTACACAGTGATATCTACATTACATGTGTATTAGATAGTAAGGGGTCCACACAGTAATATCTACATTACATGTGTATTAGATAGTAAGGGGTCTACACAGTGATATCTACATTACATGTGTATTAGATAGTAAGGGGTCCACACAGTAATATCTACATTACATGTGTATTAGATAGTAAGGGGTCTACACAGTGATATCTACATTACATGTGTATTAGATAGTAAGGGGTCTACACAGTGATATCTACATTACAGAGACGGAAGGAGACATGCATTTCCTCTCATCTCCATGAACAGAGCAATAATAACACACTTTTATTAATGTGCTGTTATGTATAATCGTGTGATATAATCACATTGGTTTTATTACTGGTGTTATTAGATGCACAGTGTTATTAGTGGTTCATTAGCAGTTTGCGGTCACTGTGGAGGTTTTGGGACAGGGCGCCGCGTCGCAGATGCAATGCTGAAGAGAGAGAGAGATGAAGATGACGATGACGAGGACAGCCGCGAAGCTGTAACTGGCGCTGGAGTCGCGTGCACACATCCCCCCCCCCCCCCCCCCCCCATGGAATCCGGAGCCCTTGGCAACGGCGCAACGTTATTTCGAGCGAACTTTCACGGAGCTGATCGACACACATACCCCCTCTGCCGCGGGCACCCCTGTGCCCCCCCGGCGCCCCCCAGGACTCCCGGAGGGCACGTTCGTCACCAGCGTTCTGGCAGCGCTAATTCCGGATGACAGGGGACGTCATGGAGAAGGTTTTTTTCACAACCCCATTATCACCCGAGCTGCCCATGCAAGCGACAGCCAGACCTTAAGGGACATCATTCCCTATTAAAATATGTAAGAGTTTAATTACAGATAAATGTCACATTAGCCGCTTACGAGGGAAAGACCTTGGATGATTTTCACTCGTGAACCCGGCTTGAAACTCACTTTTTGCCGGGGGAAATATCTCAATACTGTCCCCCGGTTGCTACAAGTAACTGCGATATGAGTGCTGAGGTCAGACTGGAGCAGTGTGTGTGTGTGTGTGTGTGTGTGTGTGCGCGTATGAATGTCTACATTCATGTATGTTAGTGCAATTCATCTGTCAACAGTCGATCGATTCCCAAACGCAACAGAGAGAGATTACCAAACAGTACTGTAAATTGCTCTTTGGGGTGACAAATATTATCCACTAAGAAATAAATTGTGAACAGTAACTCATGAACAGTACGTTATTCATTGCCTATACTCTATACTGTTTGCTAATAGGCTCTGAACTACAGCAGTACTGCATGTTGTGATGTGATGACTGCTCTTGCTTTGACCTTGTCACATGCTGTCAGTCAGTAGATATCCAGCCAATCCCTCTCTGCTGAAGGTTTAACGCAGTCGATGAGTAATAATGGCTCAATGGTGGGTTTGGATCCTCCCACCCTGTCCGTTTCTCACAGTGGAAGTTTTAATGAAGAAGCCCATGAAACGGGCCTGCTGCTTCCAGGCTCGCATCCCAGCCTGCACCGGTGCAGTAGAATGAAACTGCTTTCAGGCTCTTGGTGCACTGTGGGTACTGGGGGGCTTTGGGACCCCCCCCCCCTCCCCAATCCCTGCCTCCCCCAAAGCTGCATCGTTAAAGCTGACTGCCCCAGACCGATAAAGCCCCAGGCGTGCTGCTGTTACCCTGGGGCAACTCGGATTAAAACTCTAACACCCTCTTCCCTACCCTCCGGCAGTTCCCCCCCCCCCACAGAAAAACTACAGAGTTTCAGCATCCAGTACTGAGAGAGAGACTCCTGCAGGAACACACTGAAGGATTCTGGGTAACGGTGGTGTTGGACCCGCTGTATCAGCCGGTTGGTTCCTGGCCAAAGGCCCTTTCACATCCCCACGCCATTCCCAATATTCCCAGGACCCCGATTCCGCGAGATTCCCAGTTTTCACACAGTGACAGCACAGGAGCATATAGCAGGAAAACACCCTTCTAAGAGGGGAGTACGCGGCAGCTTCAGCAGTCAGGAGTATTTAAATTAGTGAAGTAAACCGCACCATAGATTTCAAGAAAAAATACAGATTAAATGACAAAAGGAACGGAACTCCAAAGGAATGGGATGAGGAATCAGGGGAGGGGAAGTGGGGCAGGTTTTTTTTGGGGGGGAGGGGGGGGTTTGGGGGGTGGTAATCAGGCCGGGAGACCCCGCTGTTTGGAAGGGCTGCCCAGGCCGGGCTTCTCAGACATCAAGGGCACAGCTGTCCCAGCCGCACACACATCTGGCGCCCTCCTCCTCCCCGCACTCCTCCTCTTCCTCGCTTCCAAGTGCCTCCTGGACTGTGAGCATATTCCCCTTCCATACCCCCCCCCCCCCATTCCCCCCCGCCCACTCGCTCAACATTCCAACTGCTGGAGTATGGCGCGCGTGTGTGCGATCACTTTCAGAGCACAACTAATGAATAAAACATCGCCCTGTATTCAATCAATACTGCTCCTTAAATATAGTACATTTGTGTTTTCTAGTTTACAAACACAGTTGGATGAGTTCAGCATTTGCATAAAAAATGCCCCCGCAAACTGAATTGAATTTGTAGCAAGTCACATGAATAATTATGATGTCCATGTCCATGTCCATGATAACCTAGATTTTTAAAAAATCTTTTATTTTGTTATTCATAAAAAAAGGAAAAATGACTCTTGAAGATGTGTTGACACAAGCAATTGCTACTCTTCATCGCCCCCCACAGGAAATCAAGAAAATTGCATTGAGGATGCCACACGATGGGGCAAAACCCAGGCTAATCAGATGAGGACAGAGAAGGGCAATCAGCCAATCATCCCAGCCTTTCATTATCACGCTCATGTCTTTTACTTTTCTTATTAGACGCGTAAACTAAATCGTATGTTTAATTCTTTAAAGATACTTCTGAGATTTTTTTTGACACATCACTGGCAGTTTAGGAACACAGCGGTGAAGTAAATTAAATGAATGGCTCCAAAGATAAGAACAGAGTTGCGTCCTGTGATGGACAGACTGAACGCCCAGCTCCCCACCCCTCAGAAGCAGCGCGTGATGAGGGAGGTACAGAAGCAGCGCGTGATGAGGGAGGTACAGAAGCAGCGCGGGATGAGGGAGGTACAGAAGCAGCGCGGGATGAGGGAGGTACAGAAGCAGCGCGTGATGAGGGAGGTACAGAATGATGAGGGAGGTACAGCAGCAGCGTGTGATGAGGGAGGTACAGCAGCAGCGTGTGATGAGGGAGGTACAGAAGCAGTGTGTGATGAGGGAGGTGCAGAAGCAGCGTGTGATGAGGGAGGTACAGAATGATGAGGGAGGTACAGAAGCAGCGCGTGATGAGGGAGGTACAGAAGCAGTGTGTGATGAGGGAGGTACAGAAGCAGCGCGTGATGAGGGAGGTACAGAAGCAGCGTGTGATGAGGGAGGTACAGAAGCAGCGTGTGATGAGGGAGGTACAGAAGCAGCGTGGGATGAGGGAGGTACAGAAGCAGTGTGTGATGAGGGAGGTACAGAAGCAGTGTGTGATGAGGGAGGTACAGAAGCAGCGTGGGATGAGGGAGGTACAGAAGCAGTGTGTGATGAGGGAGGTACAGAAGCAGTGTGTGATGAGGGAGGTACAGAAGCAGCGTGTGATGAGGGAGGTACAGAAGCAGCGTGGGATGAGGGAGGTACAGAAGCAGCGCGTGATGAGGGAGGTACAGAAGCAGCGTGTGATGAGGGAGGTACGGACTCTGCGTGAGTGTTTGAGAAAGGGTCAGGGAGGAGGCCAGGCGGGCGCGTGAAGCTCTCCATCGACCCGCTCGATCGCTGAGCGCGTAGCGCCGGCAGCCATTTTGTTTCGCTCACAGCCACAACACGACGGGTAAAACCGAGCACCGCAGAAAGAACATTTTCAGGAGGAGAGGAGAGACGTCTTCGTCAGAGAGTACGGCGTTCAGCGGTATGTGACCCGGAGGCGGCGGCCGGGGGGGGGAGACGCCGTTATTCGACGCCTGCTCTGCTCCTGGTTTCGATCGTTCGGTCAGGGGGAAGAAGCGTTCCTGCTGAACTGGGGCTCACCCACCTGTGGCTGATTCAGACCCCAACCCCCGACTGCACCTGATGCAGCAGCTCTGCTACTGTTCACTTCACAATCGCTTTAGTGAATAATTACAGATCCACACACACACACACACACACACACACACATGCACAGGCATACATACTCACACACATACACACACACATGTACACACACACACACACACACACACACGCACAGGCATATGTACTCACACACATACACACACACATGTACACACACACACACACACACACACACACGCGGACACCTTTATTAAGTGAGAGTAATTGCTTTTTTGATGTGAAAAGTATCAAATGTAAATAGACGCACTGTAACATACTGAGAATAGCCCCCAGAGAAATGAAGAATTTGCTCCATTTTTAAGCACATTTGGTAAAAACTGCACTGGCCATGTTTTTTGTGATAATAGGTTGCGTTTTCTGAAAATGAAAATATGTTTTTCTGAGCTGTATTTAATGGTTTTAGCATAAACTCTGAATGAACGGCTTCACGGATGAGCGCTAAGTGGAGCAGGAGAATGTCAGGCAGTATTGAGAGTCGGACAGAATTTGTTTTCATACGATATGTTGGCAGTGAGAAAAATATACAATTATGCCAGCCGCATCCTTGAAGTATTATCAGAGTATACTTTTCTCTGGGCAACTGAGGCTGCATTACACTTCTTACTTCTTAAAATGAAGTTTTACTGGCTTTCCACAGCTACGTATTCCTACTTTTTAAAAACGATTGCTTAAATGAAAATGGCAGATGGAGGAGGGGTACGGAAATGAGAAAGAGGGAATTTTAAAAAGTTTGAGAGCGCCTGGAGTTATATCCCAGACAGACGGTTAAACATTTAAGCACCCCTTTGACAGACAGAGGAGGAGGGAAATGCAGCTGCCTGCTGGGGGGGGGGGGGGGGGGGGGGCATTGTAATTTTGGGTCATCTTGTAAAGAAAGGGGGTGGTGGCGGGGGACTAATTCAAAGCAGCATTTCATAGGTGAGAATCTCCAGATCATTTTCACCAGAAAGGAATCATGACCTGCTGGCGGTCCTCTCTTTCTGCCTTCTGATCGTGATGAAATGGGGGGGGGGGGGGGGGGGGGGGCCCTGTCAGACATCTGCCTTCCACTAAAAAAACCTCTGGCCAGCTCTTCAGAGGCTCCACCCAAGTGGGGGGGGGGGGGGGGTTGCTGTTGCTGTTGTCATCTACTGCGAACAGGAGAAAGACCACGTGGACAGGAAGTTTCAACACCATTGATGACCTTCGACATGACCTGGAAGCTGAAATGGTGTTGCTGGCTAGCGCTGTCCCCGCACACCCGTGTTGAAAGAAGGCTTTGAGCAACCTGTCCCGGTTCCGTGTTTGGGCTCTGCTGCGTTTGGGCTCTGCTTGTCTGAGCTGATGTTAACATGCACATTTCTGGCCTTTAATAGACTCTCCTGCCCACGGTCACATACACAGCCTCCATTATTTACCCACAATGCATTTATGCAGCCGGACGCGTCCACTGACGCAGCTCAGGCTAAAGCACCCTGCTCAAGGGGACAGCGGACAGCGGCAATGCCCCGCCATCGTGGTCGAGCCTGCAACCTCCGAGACTGGAGCTGGGATCCCTGCCCGTTACGCCACACTGCGGCCCCGTCCCCGGGCGGGACGGCCCATGCGGGGGTTTCCTGTGATGGGACAGGGGCCAGGGAGAGGCGTTACCAGCACTCCTCGCACGGTGCTGCACAAGGGTCCCCTCGGGCGTCCGAAAAACAGGCCGCACGCTCAGCGCCTTCACGGCCGATGCACCTCCCTCTGCCCGCCGCGACGAGCGTCCAAACGCGGACCGGGGGGGTCGGGGACATCACTCTCCTCTGTAAAGCGCAAAGAAACGCGGACCGGGGGCAGCAGAGCTGAGGGGGGGGCGGCAGCAGAGCTGAGGGGCGGGGCAGCAGAGCCGAGGGGCGGGGGCGGCAGCAGAGCTGAGGGGGGGGGGCGGCAGCAGAGCTGAGGGGCGGGGGCGGCAGCAGAGCTGAGGGGCGGCAGCAGAGCTGAGGGGCGGGGCGGCAGCAGAGCTGAGGGCAGCAGCAGAGCTGAGGGGCGGGGCGGCAGCAGAGCTGAGGGGGGGCGGCAGCAGAGCTGAGGGGCGGGGCAGCAGAGCCGAGGGGCGGGGCGGCAGCAGAGCTGAGGGGGGGGCGGCAGCAGAGCTGAGGGGCGGGGCGGCAGCAGAGCTGAGGGGCGGCAGCAGAGCTGAGGGCGGGGCGGCAGCAGAGCTGAGGGGCGGGGCGGCAGCAGAGCTGAGGGGCGGGGCGGCAGCAGAGCTGAGGGGCGGCAGCAGGACGGAGGGGCGGGGCGGCAGCAGAGCGGAGGGGCGGGGCGGCAGCAGAGCTGAGGGGCGGGGCGGCAGCAGAGCCGAGGGGCGGCAGCAGGACCGAGGGGCGGCAGCAGAGCTGAGGGGGGGGGGGCCTGGCGGCAGCAGAGCTGAGGGGAGGGGCGGCAGCAGAGCTGAGGGGCGGGGCGGAAGCAGAGCCGAGGGGCGGGGCGGCAGCAGAGCCGAGGGGCGGGGCGGCAGCAGAGCTGAGGGGCGGGGCCAGGACGGAGGGGCGGGGCGGCAGCAGAGCTGAGGGGAGGGGCGGCAGCAGAGCTGAGGGGCGGGGCGGCAGCAGAGCTGAGGGGCGGGGCGGCAGCAGAGCCGAGGGGCGGCAGCAGAGCTGAGGGGCGGCAGTAGAGCTGAGGGGCGGCAGCAGAGCCGAGGGGCGGGGCGGCAGCAGAGCTGAGGGGCGGGGCGGCAGCAGAGCCGAGGGGCAGGGCCAGGACTTTCTGAGCATGCTCTCACACGAGCGCTGGGCTCTGTTATGACACCGGCGGCCGGTGACCTTTGCTGGGTACAGCCTTCTGAGCGTTTAATGATAAATCACGCCGATGCTTTTTCGTGAACTTTTACCTGCACTGGTAGGTAGCTACTATGAGAACAGCCATTAATCTGCTGATGTGGCTTTTGTCTGGAAGCCAAGCACAAAGGTGGTGTGAATGTAAATTGGCCACACGAGGCTTAATTTGGCACAGCTGATCGTTGGATAGCTCTTTTCACGATCCGATGTTAGCAACAAAATATTACGACTGAAGCCAATCAAAGTGCACATGTGACTAAAAATGAATCACCACCAAGCGATTTAATCACTTTCCGGCAATTATGAAGTTCATTCCTACATCTTACCCTAGTCCAGTGGGGCTGAGCAGACACTTTGCCGTGAAATAATAGTGAACTGAATTTAAATTTTTTCAGTTAATAAAAAAATCACTAGTGAATCAAAGATACCATTTCACAGGGGATTCTTCTTGAAAGCACTGATTTTTCCCCAAGGTACCACAATAACCATATTGAATTCCCACCATTCTGAATATATCGGGAAAAAAATGTACTAAACTCATCAGCACACATTTTTGGTTGGTGTGATCCAAGCTCTATAATAAAACAGCTTACGTATTAAAAATCTTTACAACCATGGGCAGACAAAATGTATTTCAGCAGTGATTTTGCTATCGAATTATGGAATTTTCCTTCACATTTTATGCATATTCAAATCACAACTATTTTTCCTCATCTGACTTGTGGCAGCAGCAGTGGCGCGGATGTTAGCGGCTATGTAGCGCTTGTCCGTGGGTCATTTGAAAATAAAAAAATAGCCACTAAAACTGGCAGCGGCTCTGTTGACTGCTAACTCCATTAACCTACGAAGCAAACAATTTATTTACACGCCATGGAAGAAAATAACTGACAGCCAAAATGACGGGAGCTAAGGGCTTTAGCAAGTGTTATGTCTGGGATTAATGAAGACTTATTTGCCTGTCTTTAGTAATTATGTCTGTCAGCGTGTTTACATGTCATTAGAAATCATCCTCAAGCCAAACTACAGAGCAGAATCATGTTGACACTTTGGAGAAAAGCTTATACGAGATTTATGTTTTTTTTCCCTGTGTGTTCTTATTTTAAGCAATCCAATTTTCAGAGGGGGCAACTTATAAAGTGGGAATCAGGCAGACTTGGCCAAAAATAAATAAATAAAAAAACAGAATTAAATTTTAATCTTTTCATGAGCTATTTCTCACTGGGCTGAAGGTACATGGGACATTCTGATGCACTGGTCTCTTTCAGTCAAACAACTCTCTTCCTGTATGAAGTTATTATTATGATGATGCGATTCTCAGAGACAACAGGTATAAAGTCAGGGGGGTTATTAATATGAATTAGATTTGGATGACTGACAAGAGGGGAATGGTAGCATACTTTCAACAAATATATTCATCAGTTACAACGCTACTACTCCCTAAGAAACAGTAACACTGATTTCACTGCCAATCTTATTTCTGTGTGCGATGCCAGTGAGGTTCGCATTCACCCACCGACAGCAATGAAACATGAACACTTAGAATTCACTTAATATATAACATATGTATAATAGCATCTGTATAACACGTCTGCTACATTGTTATATACAGTATATCTGAAAATAAGGAACCCAACAATTGTCTCTTCAGTTGCACTGAATGGCCACAGATCTTCTGAACTTAAACTGCGATTACACCAAAAACCAGGGGATCCCACATCTAATCTGGCACCTGCTGCAGTTAATGTGCATCTCAAATTCAGCCACATGCAGTCTCTTCTGCTCTCCTGTCTAACTCAACTCTCTCCTCTGACTGACGAAACTGCGCGAGTGCACAAGTGTCCATTCAGAAGATCTCAACGCTCGCTTTGCTTTCTCTTCACCCTTTCATCACTGGAATCATACGGTACAGGTTAGACTGAAACAGTGGTTACCAGGACAACGACTTTACATTCAGTACACCTCACCATACCCCAGGGACCTCAACTAGACGACTTTTAAAGTTAGTGTAATTATTATTTTAATTGTAATTTATTTTCTAGTAATGAGTTCACTTTTGTAATCAGCTTGTTTCGTGGTTGATCGATTACGTTGTTTTCCGACACTAACTCTCAGAACACCGATAAACGGCAATCACAGCCCGGCCTGGGCGAGACGGGCTTAATTAATGAAAAGTGCTCAGGTGAGACCTGCTTCTGTGGGAACAAACCGCAGCGGAGTGTTTCTCCGCAGCTTCCCACAAATCACCCGCAGTTTCCCAGAATGCCACACTGCAGCTTGCGCGCTCACATACACACAGTCGCGTCGCTCACGCGCGCACACACACACACACACACACACAGTCGGTTGCTCACACACACACACACACACACACACAGTCGGTTGCTCACGCACACACACACACACACACAGTCGGTTGCTCACGCACACACACACACACACACAGTCGGTTGCTCACACACACACACACACACACACACAGTCGCATCGCTCACACACACGCACGCACACACACACACAGTTGGTTGCTCACACACACACACACACACACACACAGTCGCATCGCTCACACACACACACACACACACACACAGTCGCGTCGCTCACACACACACACACACACACAGTTGCGTCGCGTGCACACACACACACACACACACAGTCGGTTGCTCACGCACACACACACACACACACACCACACACAGTCGCGTCGCTCACACACACACACAGTCGCGTCACGTGCACACACACACACACACACACACACAGTCGCGTCACGTGCACACACACACACACACACACACACAGTCGCGTCGCTCACACACACACACACACACACACACACACACAGTGCATGCACACACACACACACACACACACACAGTGGCAGCTGAATAAGCCCTGGGGCTCAGGGAGAGGCCGCTCTCTGGGCTTCGTCTCCTTGCTCTCCCTGCGGGACCCCGTGTCCTCTCCCAGGCCAGATGTTCATGTTTTTACAGGCAAACAAGGGAAACAAATAAGCAGCAAAAAAAGTAATGAGTCATAAGGAAGGGAAGCCCTGGACTAATGTGTGTGTGTGTGTGTGTGTGTGTGAGCAACGCGACTGCGTGTGTGTGTGTGTGTTGATACAGTCCGCGCTCCTCCGCGGTGTGGGGGGGGGCATGTGGGGGGGGGGGGCTGATACAGTCCGCGCTCCTCTGCGGTGTGGGGGGGGGCGTAAGGGGGGGGGTGGGGGGCTGATACAGTCCGTGCTCCTCTCCGTGGGGGGGGGGGGCGTGGGGGGGGGGCTGATACAGTCCGTGCTCCTCTGCGGTGTGGGGGGGGGCGTAGGGGGGGGGGGGGGGGGTGACTGATACAGTCCGTGCTCCTCCGCGGTGTGGGGGGGGGGGGGCATGGGGGGGGGGGTTCTGATACAGTCCGTGCTCCTCCGCGGTGTGGGGGGGGGGGGGGGGGGGGGGGGGGGGGGGCTGATACAGTCCGCGCTCTGCAGCAGGTCGGTCTCCCGGCTCACTATCCCTCATCTGCCTGTCAGAGGCCATTGATTTCGGGTGCAGGGAATGTGGGGAATCTGCACTGGATGGATGGGAGAGCGGCCCTGCAGTGGCAGCTGCTTTCTGTTTCATTCTGTCCCTGATAATCATCACAGGGAGGAGAGGGGGGGAGGGGGGAGAGAGAGGAGGGAGGGGGGATAGGGGAGAGGGAGGGAGGGAGGAGAGAGAGAGAGAGAGAGAGAGGGAGAGATGGAGAGAGAAAGACGGAGGGAGAAAGAGGGGAGGAGGGAGAGGGAGGGAGAGAGAGGGAGGGGGAGGAGGAGCGAGGGGGAGGGGGGAGAGGGGGGGAGAGAGAGAGAGGGAGAGAGAAAGAGGGGAGGAGGGAGAGGGAGGGAGAGAGGAAAGGGGGAGGAGGAGCGAGGGGGGAGTGAGGGAGGGAGGGAGAGGGGGAGAGAGAGAGAGGGAGAGAGAGGGACAGTGAGAGAGAGAATAGAGAGAGAGAGGGAGAAAGACAGAGAACAGGATAGAGAGGAATAAAGAAAGTGAGGAAGGTAACAATAGGAAAGGAGGGGGAAGAGAGGATAAAAGAAAAAGAAAAGTGGGAAAATGAGATAAAAGGGGATGAGAGAGAGAGAGAGAGAGAGAGAGAGAGGGAGAGGAGAGAGGGAGGAGAGAGAGAGAGAGGGGAGAAGAGGGAGAGGAGAGAGAGAGAAGAGAGAGGAGAGAGAGAGAGAGAGAAGGGGAGGGAGAGGAGAGAGGGAGAGGAGAGAGAGAGAGAGGGAGAGAGAGAGAGAGAGAGAGAGAGAGATGACTCTCTGCTGCACACCTTGGTGATCAGCGTAAGCTTATTGAAGAGAAGGGTTTACCTCTGGAACGCTGCAGTTTCATTTTTAAGCTCAGATTGTGCCTCCCACTACCGTCCTGGGGATGCCTCATTCATTTACTTATTCATTAATTAATTCATTCATTCATTCATTCACTCATTTTTGTGTGGAGCACTCAAGTGAGCCATACAGAGTAAAATTCCTTTGTCTTCCAATGGCGCCCCCTGGAGGAGACATTTCAGCCATTCTGCACAAACAGAAAGACGTGTTCGAGGAGTCCGCGTGCTGAGCTGCGTGTGACATCCAGCTGAGTTCTTTTACACCACTATTTATCCTGTAGCCCCGCCCACCCATAAGCCCCGCCCAGTAGCCAGGCCCGCCCAGTTCTGTTCGCCTAAAAAAAAATTCTCTTTTTCCCACGGTGCGCAGGAACTGCCGCCGTGGGCTGTGTGTGGCGAGTTGTGGTCACTCACTCACTCACTCACTCACTCACGGACGACCTTTGAGGGACGTTTAGTGGGACGCATGCGCAGGTGGTGCTGCGTTTAGTGGGACGCATGCGCAGGTGGTGCTTCGTTTAGTAGGATGCATGCGCAGGTGGTGCTTCGTTTTGTGGGACGCATGCGCAGGTGGTGCTTCGTGTAGTGGGACGCATGCGCAGGTGGTGCTTCGTTTTGTGGGATGCATGCGCAGGTGGTGCTTTGTTTAGTAGGATGCATGCGCAGGTGGTGCTTCGTTTTGTGGGACGCATGCGCAGGTGGTGCTTTGTTTAGTGGGACGCATGCGCAGGTGGTGCTTCGTGTAGTGGGACGCATGCGCAGGTGGTGCTTCGTTCAGTAGGACGCATGCGCAAGTGGTGCTTCCTTTAGTGGGACGCATGCGCAGGTGGTGCTTCGTTTAGTGGGACGCATGCGCAGGTGGTGCCAGCTGAAATGTGTCTGCGGAAGTGAGCTGCACCATGGGTCTGGACGGTTACGTGCTTGTTTAAAAAACAACCCTTTTTATTCAGTTCAACATCGAGCATTTCTTTGTTTCAAAATGCTTTTCATCTCTAAAGGGTTTTTGTACATTACATATTCAATAAATATTGTATCAATAAATAACGTGTATTAGGCATACATACTGTGTATTGTACAGATATGACTCTGAATGATATTCTTGAGAGCAACATTAATGAAGATGATGCGTGACATGATATGGTAATTTATTTTTCCTTGACAGATGTTTCCTTGAATAGTTATGGTTATTGCAGAATCCACCTACTGACAACATGTGTTAGAAATAATTTACACAACTAGGGTTCTGTCATACAAGACACTCAATCCAATCACTGGAACAGAACACAATCAAATCAAATGTTGGAATTTAGATAGGAACATCATTACAGTATGTCACATTCATTTAGCAGATAAATACACACATTATGTATATATACATATATATAGTGTATATATAGTGTATATACTGTATATCCATGTGTATATTTTTGTTCAACCAACAATGTTATGTATTTTTATAAAAAATGAAAGTTGGCATGGTGTAAATCGTAAGTGGGGGCAGTTTAACAGGGAAGCTGTATTAAATGCCAAAAATCCCAGATTGTTACCTTTATAAAAGACTGCCACTGTTATTGTTGAGATATTATAGCATTGAAGTCATGGTTTTACAATGACGTCAATAATAATCCAGTTTAATGACGGGTAATTTGCTTTTTATAGCTGTATTTCACAAACAATGACCCAGCCATAACAGGCTTTTTATAACACTGAGACAAACACACAGTCAGATCAAGCTTCAAACACAGGCAAAATGTTTTTATAAATCAAAACAGTTACTCATGCATAGTACAAACTGCCAAACCCCACCACCACCCCTAGCTGAGGGACACTATATAGTCCATTATATATAGGGGCGACGTGGCTCAGGAGGTAAGAGCAGTTGTCGGAGGGTTGCCAGTGCCGGTTCGATCCCCACCCTGGGCGTGTCGAAGTGTCCCTGAGCAAGACACCTAACCCCTAACTGGTGAATGCGAGGCATCAATTGTAAAGCGCTTTGGATAAAAGCGCTATATAAATGCAGTCCATTTACCATTTACCATAAACTGAGTAAGACCAGATTATTTCACCGCCACGATTGCCTTGCGCCAATGGCATTGGCAAAGTTTACTATCACGTAAAAATGTAAGTCACTTTGTATAGAAACCTGTATTGAACGAAAAATCATTTCACCAATTTCATATCTGGACAAAATCCCAGCTTTTAAATTCACACCATTATCCGTCGGATATGTAAAGCGAAATTCCCTGCCTAAAATGGACCCGATTTACCGCGTCTCTATTGCGTAATACTGGACGCTTACGTGACCGTACCACAAATGAATGGACACGCTTAATTTAACAACGTTCTCAACAGCGGCTGATTGGCCGCATTTCACATCAATCAAGCGTATCTGCCTGTCAGGCAGAAGCCGCAGGGAAATGGGACGAAAACGGGAAGAATTAGAGGCATTTTAAAAATGACACAGCGCTGTACCAGCACGGCCTCCGCCATCTACCAGCACGGCCTCTGCCATCTACCAGCACGGCCTCTGCCACCTACCAGCACTGCCTCTGCCACCTACCAGCACGGCCTCTGCCACCTACCAGCACGGCCTCTGCCATCTACCAGCACGGCCTCTGCCATCTACCAGCACGGCCTCTGCCATCTACCAGCACTGCCTCTGCCATCTACCAGCACGGCCTCTGCCATCTACCAGCACGGCCTCTGCCATCTACCAGCACGGCCTCTGCCATCTACCAGCACGGCCTCTGCCATCTACCAGCACGGCCTCTGCCATCTACCAGCATGGCCTCTGCCATCTACCAGCAGGGCCTCTGCCACCTACCAGCACGGCCTCTGCCATCTACCAGCACTGCCTCTGCCACCTACCAGCACGACCTCTGCCATCTACCAGCACTGCCTCTGCCATCTACCAGCACGGCCTCTGCCATCTACCAGCACGGCCTCTGCCATCTACCAGCACTGCCTCTGCCACCTACCAGCACGGCCTCTGCCACCTACCAGCACTGCCTCTGCCACCTACCAGCACGGCCTCTGCCATCTACCAGCACTGCCTCTGCCACCTACCAGCACGACCTCTGCCATCTACCAGCACTGCCTCTGCCATCTACCAGCACGGCCTCTGCCACCTACCAGCACGGCCTCTGCCACCTACCAGCACGGCCTCTGCCACCTACCAGCAGGGCCTCTGCCACCTACCAGCACTGCCTCTGCCATCTACCAGCATGGCCTCTGCCATCTACCAGCACGGCCTCTGCCACCTACCAGCACGGCCTCTGCCATCTACCAGCACGGCCTCTGCCATCTACCAGCATGGCCTCTGCCATCTACCAGCACGGCCTCTGCGCTCTACCAGCACTGCCTCTGCCATCTACCAGCATGGCCTCTGCCATCTACCAGCAGGGCCTCTGCCATCTACCAGCACTGCCTCTGCCATCTACCAGCACTGCCTCTGCCATCTACCAGCACTGCCTCTGCCACCTACCAGCACGACCTCTGCCATCTACCAGCACTGCCTCTGCCATCTACCAGCACGGCCTCTGCCACCTACCAGCACGGCCTCTGCCACTACCAGCACGGCCTCTGCCACCTACCAGCAGGGCCTCTGCCACCTACCAGCACTGCCTCTGCCATCTACCAGCATGGCCTCTGCCATCTACCAGCACGGCCTCTGCCACCTACCAGCACGGCCTCTGCCATCTACCAGCACGGCCTCTGCCATCTACCAGCATGGCCTCTGCCATCTACCAGCACGGCCTCTGCGCTCTACCAGCACTGCCTCTGCCATCTACCAGCACTGCCTCTGCCATCTACCAGCACGGCCTCTGCCATCTACCAGCACGGCCTCTGCCATCTACCAGCACAACCTCTGCCATCTACCAGCACGGCCTCTGCCATCTACCATCATGGCCTCTGCCACCTACCAGCATGGCCTCTGCCATCTACCAGCACTGCCTCTGCCACCTACCAGCACGGCCTCTGCCACCTACCAGCATGGCCTCTGCCACCTACCAGCACGGCCTCCGCCATCTACCAGCATGGCCTCTGCCATCTACCAGCACTGCCTCTGCCATCTACCAGCATGGCCTCTGCCATCTACCAGCACGGCCTCTGCCATCTACCAGCACGGCCTCTGCCATCTACCAGCATGGCCTCTGCCATCTACCAGCATGGCCTCTGCCATCTACCAGCACGGCCTCTGCGCTCTACCAGCACTGCCTCTGCCATCTACCAGCACTGCCTCTGCCATCTACCAGCACGGCCTCTGCCATCTACCAGCACGGCCTCTGCCATCTACCAGCACGGCCTCTGCCATCTACCAGCACAACCTCTGCCATCTACCAGCACGGCCTCTGCCATCTACCATCATGGCCTCTGCCACCTACCAGCATGGCCTCTGCCATCTACCAGCACTGCCTCTGCCACCTACCAGCACGGCCTCTGCCACCTACCAGCATGGCCTCTGCCACCTACCAGCACGGCCTCCGCCATCTACCAGCACGGCCTCTGCCATCTACCAGCACGGCCTCTGCCATCTACCAGCACGGCCTCTGCCATCTACCAGCATGGCCTCTGCCATCTACCAGCACGGCCTCTGCCATCTACCAGCAGGGCCTCTGCCATCTACCAGCACGGCCTCTGCCATCTACCAGCAGGGCCTCTGCCACCTACCAGCACGGCCTCTGCCACCTACCAGCACTGCCTCTGCCATCTACCAGCACGGCCTCTGCCATCTACCAGCACGGCCTCTGCCATCTACCAGCACGGCCTCTGCCATCTACCAGCATGGCCTCTGCCACCTACCAGCATGGCCTCTGCCACCTACCAGCACGGCCTCTGCCATCTACCAGCACTGCCTCTGCCATCTACCAGCATGGCCTCTGCCATCTACCAGCACGGCCTCTGCCATCTACCAGCACGGCCTCTGCCATCTACCAGCATGGCCTCTGCCATCTACCAGCACGGCCTCTGCGCTGTACCAGCACGGCCTCTGCCACCTACCAGCACTGCCTCTGCCATCTACCAGCACGGCCTCTGCCATCTACCAGCACGGCCTCTGCGCTGTACCAGCATGGCCTCTGCCATCTACCAGCACGGCCTCTGCCATCTACCAGCAGGGCCTCTGCCATCTACCAGCACGGCCTCTGCGCTGTACCAGCACGGCCTCTGCCATCTACCAGCACTGCCTCTGCCATCTACCAGCATGGCCTCTGCCACCTACCAGCATGGCCTCTGCCATCTACCAGCACGGCCTCTGCCATCTACCAGCATGGCCTCTGCCATCTACCAGCATGGCCTCTGCCAACTACCAGCACGGCCTCTGCCATCTACCAGCACAGCCTCTGCCATCTACCAGCACTGCCTCTGCCATCTACCAGCATGGCCTCTGCCATCTACCAGCATGGCCTCTGCCAACTACCAGCATGGCCTCTGCCAACTACCAGCACGGCCTCTGCCATCTGCCAGCACTGCCTCTGCCATATACCAGCACTGCCTCTGCCATCTACCAGCACGGCCTCTGCCATCTACCAGCACTGCCTCTGCCATCTACCAGCACGGCCTCCGCCATCTACCAGCACTGCCTCTGCCATCTACCAGCACGGCCTCTGCGCTCTACCAGCACTGCCTCTGCCATCTACCAGCACGGCCTCTGCCATCTACCAGCACGGCCTCTGCCACCTACCAGCACGGCCTCTGCCATCTACCAGCAGGGCCTCTGCCATCTACCAGCAGGGCCTCTGCCATCTACCAGCATGGCCTCTGCCATCTACCAGCACGGCCTCTGCCATCTACCAGCACTGCCTCTGCCATCTACCAGCACGGCCTCTGCCATCTACCAGCACTGCCTCTGCCATCTACCAGCACTGCCTCTGCCATCTACCAGCACTGCCTCTGCCACCTACCAGCACGGCCTCTGCCATCTACCAGCACTGCCTCTGCCATCTACCAGCACGGCCTCTGCCATCTACCAGCACGGCCTCTGCCATCTACCAGCACGGCCTCTGCGCTCTACCAGCACGGCCTCTGCGCTGTACCAGCACTGCCTCTGCCATCTACCAGCACGGCCTCTGCCATCTACCAGCAGGGCCTCTGCCATCTACCAGCACTGCCTCTGCCATCTACCAGCAGGGCCTCTGCCATCTACCAGCACTGCCTCTGCCATCTACCAGCATGGCCTCTGCCATCTACCAGCACTGCCTCTGCCATCTACCAGCACGGCCTCTGCCATCTACCAGCACGGCCTCTGCGCTGTACCAGCACGGCCTCTGCCACCTACCAGCACGGCCTCTGCCATCTACCAGCACGGCCTCCGCCATCTACCAGCATGGCCTCTGCCATCTACCAGCATGGCCTCTGCCATCTACCAGCACAACCTCTGCCATCTACCAGCATGGCCTCTGCCATCTACCAGCACTGCCTCTGCCATCTACCAGCATGGCCTCTGCCATCTACCAGCACAACCTCTGCCATCTACCAGCATGGCCTCTGCCATCTACCAGCACGGCCTCTGCCATCTACCAGCACTGCCTCTGCCATCTACCAGCACGGCCTCTGCCACCTACCAGCACGGCCTCTGCCATCTACCAGCACGGCCTCTGCCATCTACCAGCACTGCCTCTGCCACCTACCAGCACGGCCTCTGCCATCTACCAGCACTGCCTCTGCCATCTACCAGCATGGCCTCTGCCATCTACCAGCACTGCCTCTGCCACCTACCAGCACTGCCTCTGCCATCTACCAGCATGGCCTCTGCCATCTACCAGCACTGCCTCTGCCATCTACCAGCACTGCCTCTGCCATCTACCAGCACGGCCTCTGCCACCTACCAGCATGGCCTCTGCCATCTACCAGCATGGCCTCTGCCATCTACCAGCACTGCCTCTGCCATCTACCAGCACGGCCTCTGCCATCTACCAGCAGGGCCTCTGCCATCTACCAGCACGACCTCTGCCACCTACCAGCATGGCCTCTGCCATCTACCAGCACGGCCTCTGCCATCTACCAGCAGGGCCTCTGCCACCTACCAGCACGGCCTCTGCCATCTACCAGCACGGCCTCTGCCACCTACCAGCATGGCCTCTGCCATCTACCAGCATGGCCTCTGCCAACTACCAGCACGGCCTCTGCCATCTACCAGCATGGCCTCTGCCATCTACCAGCAGGGCCTCTGCCATCTACCAGCATGGCCTCTGCCATCTACCAGCATGGCCTCTGCCATCTACCAGCACGACCTCTGCCACCTACCAGCATGGCCTCTGCCATCTACCAGCACGGCCTCTGCCATCTACCAGCAGGGCCTCTGCCATCTACCAGCACGGCCTCTGCCATCTACCAGCACGGCCTCTGCCATCTACCAGCACTGCCTCTGCGCTCTACCAGCACTGCCTCTGCGCTCTACCAGCACAGCCTCTGCCATCGACTGGTTGATCACGATCAGCGTATTGAGCACCCCGTATTGGCTAAGGGAAAATTTAGAAGAAAGCAGAAATTAGAGCAGAGTGCGAGTGTGTCTAAAGATGAACCCGCCATGGAGCTCAAGGACTGAGCAGAGTAAACTTGGGATGGATCCTCTATGTCCCCGTGACAAACAGGCAGGTAAGCCATCCACTCAACTATCCTCTGGGACCTTCCCCTGAATGCGCACATTATCACAGAGAAATATCTAGAAAAGATATGTGAGAAAATTCTACATTCTGTGAAAAGAAAAAAAACAGCTCTCCATGCATTCAGGATATATCCCTTTAAAAACATCTTTTAAAAAGCTTTTTCACTAAAATGTATGAGGTCACTGTGGATGCCATTAATATAGACTGCAGGGTCTGCACCTGAAGTATTTCTTTTCCTTCTCTCTCTCATCCTGCTGTTTGTCCAGTTTTTACTATTGATCTCTCTGTTTACTGTTCATCTACTCTGTTCACTGTTAATCTACTCTGTTCACTGTTCATCTACTCTGAATACTATTCATCTACTCTGTTCACTGCTCACTACTCTGTTCACTGTTCATCTACTCTGAATACTATTCATCTACTCTGTTCACTGTTAATCTAATCTGTTTACTGTTCATCTACTCTGCTCACAGTTAATATAATCTGTTTGCTGTTAATCTACTCTGATTACTGTTCGTCTACTCTGGATACTGTTCATTTACTCTGTTCACTGTTCATCTACTCTGTTCACTGTTCATCTACTCTGTTTACTGTTCATCTACTCTGATTACTGTTCATTTCATCTGATTATTGTTCATCCACTCTGGATGTACGTTGTTTTGTGTTCATTGTGCTTGTTTCTTTTTGTAACCTTGCAAGAAACAAGTTACATAAAAAAGGAACCAGAGGAATTCAGACAGAGCCATATACCCTCCCGTTATCTCTGGGAGTCTCCAGCCTGCTGTTCAGACAGAGCTGGCAGTAATATAAGGCCTGTCACATGGAAACACATCCCTCTCTCAGTGCCCAACACCAAACACCAGCAGCCAGGCCCAGTCCCCAACACCAACAGGAGCCCCCAGGCCCAGTGCCCAACACCAAACATCAGCCCCCAGGCTCAGTCCCCAACACCAAACACCAGCCCCCAGGCCCAGTCCCCAACACCAAACATCAGCCCCCAGGCCCAGTCCCCAACACCAAACAGCAGCCCCCAGGCCCAGTCCCCAACACCAAACAGTCAGCCCCCAGGCCCAGTCCCCAACACCAAACACCAGCCCCCAGCCTCAGTGCCCAACACCAGACAGGAGCCCCCAGGCTCAGTCCCCAACACCAAACAGGAGCCCCCAGGCTCAGTCCCCAACACCAAACAGGAGCCCCCAGGCCCAGTCCCCAACACCAAAACCAGCCCCCAGGCCCAGTCCCCAACACCAAACAGCCCCAGGCTCAGTCCCCAACACCAAACAGCAGCCCCAGGCTCAGTGCCCAACACCGACAGGAGCCCCCAAGTCCCCAACATCACCAGCCCCCAGGCTCAGTCCCCAACACCAAACACCAGCCCCCAGGCTCAGTCCCCAACACCAAACAGGAGCCCCCAGGCTCAGTCCCCAACACCAAACAGCAGCCCCCAGGCTCAGTCCCCAACACCAACACCAGCCCCCAGGCTCAGTCCCAACACCAAACAGGGGCCCCCAGGCCCAGTCCCCAACACCAAACACCAGCCCCCAGGCTCAGTCCCCAACACCAAACACGAGCCCCCAGGCTCAGTCCCCAACACCGAAAAGGAGCCCCCAGGCTGGGAGCGGGCGTGGTCAGGGGCTTTAGAGGCGACAGGTAGGACTGGGGCAGTCACGGTGCTCCAGCCCAGCAGTGCACACAGATAAATGTATCAGAGCTCGCCTTGTTCTCCATCCTCACCCCCAAACTCCCCCCCCCCCCCCCCCCCCCCCTTTGCCAGAACACCACCATGATATGACCTTGAATCCGAAGCAGGAGGTCGAGGGCTCGGGGGGAAGGGGGAGGGCGTCCGGTGGCAGATGGAGCACGTGCTGATGATGGTGTGAATGGGGGGGGGGGGGGAGCGCAAAGCGGCTCATCGGTATGTACTGCATCTCCTAGCGCTTAGCGTCCAGCATCAGCATGACTCAGCCAAGCGACTCAGCCTCTGCAGCCATACCCCCCCCCCCCCCACCCCCCCACCCCTCACAACAGCCCCAGCTACAAAAAACTGATAACAAGATAGAACAGCCTCCGAAACATGAAAAGCTATTTATGAGCCCCTGTACTACAAACTGTGGGTGTCAGACTTACTCAGGTGAAGTGTCCCAGGTTGAACATATCAATCACTCACACACCCACACACTCTTCTGCACAAGACTCAGAACAAGCCCTTGGTGATGGAATTTCACTTACAATAACATGCTGGAATTTGTACTACACTATAGAGAGTATAGACAGACAGACAGACAGACAGACAGACAGATAGACAGATAGATAGATAGATAGATAAATAGATAGATAGATAGATAGACAGACAGACAGACAGACAGACAGACAGACAGACAGACAGACATACACACAGAGAGATAAATAGATAGAGCCTGAGAGAGAATGTTTTATTCTGGAAAAACAGCTGCTGGAAATACAGGCGTAACATCACTGCCTTCGGAATGAGCAGCAGTTATCACAGGTTGTGGGAGGCAAAGGATTCTGGGAAATGGCACAGTTTCAGATTGAAGTGCTCAGAGACGGAGAGTGGGAGGGGAAGAGCGAGCCCCAGGAACTCGTTTTTGGGAATGAATGCTGGAGAAAAACTGTGCTCAGGACGTCAGTATTCAGCTGTGTGTACGGTGGAAATCGGTTTACCTGAGATTGCGCTGTTTACCAGAAACTGTGCTGCTAACTGAATGCTGTTTGTGTGTGTGTGTGTGTGCGCGTGTGTATTAGCGTGCTGCCTGACTGCATTAATATACCCTCAGCCACACACTGAGATAAACTCCTGCCTTTCACAAGAGACGCACACTAATATACCCTCAGCCACACACTGAGATAAACTCCCGCCTTTCACAAGAGACGCACACTAATATACCCTCAGCCACACACTGAGATAAACTCCCCACCTTTCACAAGAGACGCACACTAATATACCCTCAGCCACACACTGAGATAAACTCCCGCCTTTTAAGAGAGACGCGCACAGACATAATATCCTTCACCGCATTTTAACACACTGCCGTGCCTGCTGGGTAATGTAGTGGGGTATCCAGGCAGCCTAACGGCCGGCCATGCACAGTGAGAGTGTAAGGAATTTATCCCCACTTATTTGACAAGTGCGGTGATGAAAAATTCAGAACATAAAGGGCTGAATTATGCATAAATGCCTGCCTGGCTCGGGGCATGACGGCCAATCAGAGACCACGATCACAAGTATAAATAAATCTCCCTGACAACTTTATCTTTATTTGCTTTGATTAATTGCGAGATTTTTTAAATTTATTTATTTTTCGCAGCATGCTTAGAAAACATCTTGATCATCGATGCCGGGGTTTGAAATGTGCTGAAAAATTATGATTGAGACCTCGAGGGCAAGCTCAGAACAGTCCTACTCACCCCCTCCCCCTCAGTTTGGATATGACACTGCGCTGTGTGTGTGTGTGTGTGTGTGTGTGTGTGTGTGCGCGCATGAGTAGGTGTGTGCGCATGTGTACCTGTGTGTGCATGTGTGTGAGTGTGTGTGTGTGCATGTGTATGTGTGTGTGTGTGTGTGTGTGTGTGCGCGCATGAGTAGGTGTGTGCGCATGAGTATGCGTGTGTGTGTGTGGGTGTGCGCGTGTGTGTGTGCATGAGTGTGTGTCTGTGTGAGCATGTGTGTGCGCGTGCGTGTGTGTGTGTGTGTGTGTGCGCGCATGAGTAGGTGTGTGCGCATGAGTGTGTGTGTGTGTGTGGGTGTGCGCGTGTGTGTGCGCATGAGTGTGTGTCTGTGTGAGCATGTGTGTGCGCGTGCGTGTGTGTGTGCGTGTGTGTCTGTGTGAGCATGTGTGTGCGCGTGTGTGTGTGCGTGTGTGCGTGCGTGTTTGTGTGTGCCTGTGTGTCTGTGCATGTGTTTGTGTATGCATGAGCGTGTGCACAGGTGCGTGTGTGAAGTTATAGGAGTGTAAATTATGAATGCTAAAAGGCAGCTTGTAAAAGTATCTGAATATAGTGAAATAAAGCACTATATCAGGGCTTCAGGCACAGTGTGAGCTCCCCGGCCTCATGTTCAGCTCCAGCCAGAACACAGCAGCAGCGGCATAATTATGAGTGACTCAGCGCAGGTGCGCAGGTGCACAGGTGTTCCGCTTGTTAATGGCACTCTACGATGGCTGTCTGGAAACGCTTCCATAAAACACAAAGAGAAATATGCACTCCGCACACACATTTTGTCACGGCTGCGCCGGTGTCTCTGCCGCTCTCTGTGATTGGCCACAGGGCTGTTAAAGCCACACCCCTGCTCAGTGAACCCCGCCCATCCCGTCCCGTCCCAGGAGGGAGACTGCAGTCCAAACACAGGCCGTTCATTTAGGGTTCCACTGTGGGACAGAAAGGATAAGCCCCGGTCTCCTCATGATCGCATCTTCAGCAGCGGAGCTCAGCTGAGCTGACTGACTGTAAATCTAAATATATGTATGATTGTTTTATATACTGCGAAAATTTTAAGATGTGCAATAAAATGAAGTGTTCAGCTAATGCATGCTGATGCACAGGTGATAGGATTGACGGTTGTAGCCAAAAGCAACTAAACTTTTATGAGGAATTCTGAACAAATAAATAAGTTCAAATAGGGCCTTAGCTCTTAGTTTATGTGGTTCTCAATCAATACAGAGATCATGAACTCTTTTCATAACGTTTACGACCTTTTTTACTTTTCCCTAAAGATAATGTCCTGCAGATATTGGGCATTATAGTCAGCTGCACATATTAATCATACTGACATAACAGAATAATGGAGGAACAAACTCTGAACTAAATGTGATTTTAATATGACCAGGTCTGCATATGAAGTTGCAAAATAAAGCTGAATAGTTAAAAAAATACTATACACACCAACGGCCTTTACAAAAGAGGATAGTATATTAATCAACAGACTTTACAAAAGAGGATAGTATACTAATCAACAACCTTTACAAAAGAGGAAAGTATAGTAACCAACAGCCTTTATGAAGAGGATAGTATACATACCAACAGCCTTTACAACAGAGGATAGTATACTAACCTCAAACTTTACAAAAGAGGACAGTATACTAACCTCAAACTTTACAAAAGAGGACAGTATACTAAACAACAAACTTTACAAAAGAGGACAGTATAGTATACACTAAGAAGCCTTCAAAACAGGATAGTAAAGTATACTAACAACAGCCTTGCTAAAGAGGTCAGCATAATAACTATCTGTCATAGCCATATGACAGATGGTAGTATACGAACTAACAACCCGACAAAAGAGGTTAGAATAGTAGAGTAACAATCGTTCAAAAGTGGATGGTATAGTGTTCTAATTAACATTCTTCACAAAAGTAGACAGTATAGTACACTAACCAACATCCTTTACAAAAGTGGACAGTGTAGTGTACTAACTAATATCCTTCACAGTTTTATTATTCACTGGGAGCAGAGCAGAAGCAGGTCTGAACGAAGGATTTGTGGTTCTGTTTACTTACTTATAGTTGAACTGCCTCAGTTCTCAACAAGCTGAAAGCCCCCCCCCCCCCCCCCCCCCCCCCCCCCCCCCCCCCCCCCATCTGTTCCTCTGGCACAACCTCCCCCACAGCACCCATTTTGGCCAGCCTTAAGAGAGGAGGGTCACCGATAGGTCACAGGTAGTCTGTACTCAGTGCGTGTCACCGCAGTGATGGATGTGTTGCCCGGTAACCAGGGCCTCTGCGCCGATCTCCCGCCGCGCGGTGAAGGAGCGAGGTGCACGCGCGGAATCGGACGCCGGCGGCGTCTCTGCAGCGGCCGGGACGGACGCCGCGACGGGCTCCCGCTGTCGAGTCAGCTCTATCCAGAGGAGGGGGGCGGGGGGGGTCTGAAATTATGTCGAGGCAGCTGCCATTTAAAACACGCTGTGCTCCAAATACACTCTGAGCTTCCATAAAGTGAAAAAGTTAATAATAATAATAATAATAATAATAATAATATAATAATAAATGCCTTGCTCAGGCCATCGTGCAGCTCGGCACAGAGGAAAACACGGCACACCTGTGAAAGCACCGCGGCCGAAATGCAGCTCCTCTCGTTTGAGGTAAAAAGGTCCCCCAGAGCAGCCTGGCGTTAATGTGTGCTAATGAGCAGAGGTGCCTGTCAGGTCACTTCAGTGTGCTTTTAAACCCGCTGCTGAGCTAATGCATCCTCCGCCTGCCTACAAACCACAGCGATGGCGCTAGACCTTTCAGTTCCCGCACTTCCTCGGGACTGAACGCTCACTAAATTCAATTTTATCCTCATCTGGCTTCTTTTTTATTTCAAAGGATTACGCATCGTTTATGACTTTCTCCTCTGGTTTAAACTGGTCTCCTTTTTAGTTTCTTTGTTCATCTCTTTTATAGCTTGAAAGCCTTTGCACAGGGCCGCTGGGAGAGAGGAAGTGTGGTTTATTTTATATTGTTATTATTTTAACAACAAACAGTGTCTGCTATCCTGGGCACTGGCAGTTGTCCATAGTTGCAGTAGCGGGTTGAGGCAGATATTGCAGCAGATGCCTGAGACAGCTGTGAAGGCACAGGGCCACTCTGTGAAGGCACAGGGCCACTGTGTGAAGGCACAGGGCCGCTCTGTGAAGGCACAGGGCCGCTGTGTGAAGGCACAGGGCCGCTGTGTGAAGGCACAGGGCCACTCTGTGAAGGCACAGGGCAGCTCTGTGAAGGCACAGGGCTGCTGTGTGAGGCACAGGGATGTTGTGTGAAGGCACAGGCCACTGTGTGAAGGCACAGGGCTGCTCTGTGAAGGCACAGGGCTGTTGTGTGAAGACACAAGGCTGCTGTGTGAAGGCACAGGGCTGGTGTGTGAAGGCGCAAGGTTGCTGTGTGAAGACACATGCTGCTGTGTGAAGGCACAGGGCCACTCTGTGAAGGCACAGGGCAGCTCTGTGAAGGCACAGGGCCACTCTGTGTGAGGCACAGGGTTGCTGTGTGAAGGCACAGGGCTGCTGTGTGAAGGCACAGGGCAGCTCTGTGAAGGCACAGGGCCGCTGTGTGAAGGCACAGGGCCGCTCTGTGAAGGCACAGGGCAGCTCTGTGAAGGCACAGGGCAGCTCTGTGAAGGCACAGGGCTGCTGTGTGAGGCACAGGGATGTTGTGTGAAGGCACAGGCCACTGTGTGAAGGCACAGGGCCGCTCTGTGAAGGCACAGGCTGCTGTGTGAAGGCACAGGGCTGCTGTGTGAAGGCACAGAGCTGGTGTGTGAAGGCACAAGGTTGCTGTGTGAAGACCCATGCTGCTGTGTGAGGCACAGGGCTACTGTGTGAGGCACAGGGCCACTCTGTGAAGGCACAGGGCTGCTGTGTGAGGCACAGGGCCACTCTGTGAAGGCACAGGGCTGCTGTGTGAAGGCACAGGGCCACTCTGTGAAGGCACAGGGCTGCTGTGTGAGGCACAGGGCCACTCTGTGAAGGCAGAGGGCTGCTGTGTGAGGCACAGGCTGCTGTGTGAAGGCACAGGGCTGCTGTGTGAAGGCACAGGGCCTCTGTGAAGGCACAAGGCTGCTGTGTGAAGACAGAGCTGGGCAGAGGATAAAATCCCTGCTGCCACAGGCCTGCTTTATGGAAAAGTAAAATATTTCATCTGTAAAATATCATATTTGGGGGGTGGGGGGGGGGGGGGGGGGAAGTGAACAGCTGTGGGAGAGAGCAGGTGTGCAGATGATATGGCATTTTCTGGTTATATACACAATAAAACATTGTTGTCTGAAATTTGCAATCGCTGATGTATTCTCTTTAAAAAAATATATATATTTATAATGTCATTACCAATCCCCCCCCCTCCCTGCCCCAGTGCAGAACAGTGTTATTTATTCTATTTATTTATTTTGGAGGGTATTTGGACGGCAGAGTGCATTTCCTGTAATCAAAGCCTGTCCTGGCAGAGAGATGGACTCTGAACTCAATGGAGGGAGAAACTGAAATGGGAGCCATGCAGAGTCACACATTCCGGTGGGGGGGACGGGGGGGCCGGGGGGGTGTGGGGGGGGGGCATCACCACCCGCTCTGACACCTGCCAGAACCCAAACTGCTGATACGAAAATGACGCCGTCCTGGGTGTCAAAAAGCAATTAAATGTGGCTAATTACCAAATAATCTATGCAAATAGCTGGCAAAGGCTGGAGAGGGCTGCCAGATGGACCCGTGGCCTGGATAAGGCCTGGCTAATGGAGTTCAGAGCGCTCTATTCAGGGATTAGTTCACAGGTCAGGGGAGCCGTTCAGACGCAGATCCCCGCTAAATCCTTGAGTTCTGCATTGTTCCTGTTCCCGCTGCTGTGAGCCGCTGCAGCCCCATGGCCAGACGCAGCGCTGCGGGAGGGAGGTCCGGCCGCAGATCTCCTGAGGAACAGAGGCGGGCACGGCCTTCTGCAGCGCAGAAAGCCAGAATGCCAAGGGCTCAATCACAGCCACTGCTTCAGAGGGACTACCACTGAAAACAGTAACAACAGCGCCTACTTTATGCCAGGGTAATAATAATAATAGTAATAATAATAATAATAACTGTGTGGAGTTTGCATGTTCTCCCTGTGTCCATGTGGCCTACCTCCAGGTACCCTGATTTCCTTCCACAGTCCAAAGACATGCTGGTAGGCTAAGTGGAGACTCTAAATTGCCCGTAGGTATGAGTGTGTGAGTGAATGGTGTGTGTGCCCTGCGATAGATTGGCGACCAGTCCAGGGTGTATTTCTGCTTCTCGCCCAGTGCATGCTGGGATAGTCCCCAGCACCCACCACGACCCTGACCAGGAATAAGCAGGTATAGATAATGGATGGACCCTGCCCAGGATAAGCAGGTATAGATAAAGTATGGACCCTGCCCAGGAATAAGCAGGTATAGATAATGGATGGACCCTGCCCAGGAATAAGCAGGTATATATAATGTATGGACCCTGCCCAGGAATAAGCAGGTATAGATAATGGATGGACCCTGCCCAGGATAAGCAGGTATAGATAATGGATGGACCCTGCCCAGGATAAGCAGGTATAGATAATGTATGGACCCTGCTCAGGATAAGCAGGTATAGATAATGGATGGACCCTGCCCAGGAATAAGCAGGTATAGATAAAGTATGGACCCTGCTCAGGATAAGCAGGTATAGATAATGTATGGACTGACGGCCATGTTCCTGTGAGTGAGGTCTGTAAGTTCCGTACACTCATAAAATCACCCCTCCCAGTGAAAGCCTGGTTTTCTGAGGCTGCATGAGGAAGTTTGGCTCCAGCCCTGGAAGCTCTTAATTAAACGTCTGATAATGAGAGAAAAGCAAACGGGGCGACACGCTGAGCTTCCTTCCCAGACTGAAACCGCCGCAGACCGTCCTCCGCCTCAGACCAGCACGGCGCTGCTCGCTCGAAAGCGGTTATATTTAATCACTTCCACCAACCGCAAATATATCACAAACAACACATGATTAAATGAAAACTATGGAAATTGTTATGTGGGTCTGTATTTGTGCTGCTCGTAGGAGTATTTCCATATTTTACTTTCTCAGGGGAATAGCAGATACTGGGTAACAGTGAATAAATCAAGAAAGAAATTACTTTCTTTGAAATAAAGTAAGTCTCTTGTCCTCTTTTTTCAGCACATAAACTGAAGGTTAAACCTGAACAGCCACAAGGCATTCTTTTGCTTTTTATTAATGCAATTTCCAACTGATTCTTCTGCTTCCTTTTAGTCTGATTCTACAGCCATCCATCTTTTATTGTTTGTGAAGCATTTTGTAAACTGTGTAAAAAGTGTTATATAAATAAAGTTTATAAGTGTGCGTGTGTGAGAGAGAGAGACAGAGAGAGCGTATATAAACTCCAGCAAGCCCTTTGTTTTAATGAAATCCTTCCTCAAAGTCACAGGCTCATAATGGATGATAAATGATTAATGTCGGCAACAGGATAAGGAGGAATGGAAGGAACGAGCCTGAGCAGAGCGTTGGGTGAGGGGGGTCTGGCTGCAGCCCCCTGAGCTAATTTCACAGCACGTTAGCGTAAACAGCACGTTAGCGTAAACAGCGCGCAGCCTGCGCCGCGGCTAGGGGACGCGCGCGCTAACAGCCGGCTGGCGGGAGAAACATCTGCGCTCCGGATCTCCAGTCATTACACAAGCGCTATTGTTTAATCCCCTGCTCCTGCTCCTTTTGCCCTCCTCTCTCTTCCCTGAAGACCAAAATGGCTTCAGGTGTAAAAATGGCTTTTATGGTGTGAAAATATTTCGAAGAACATTTCAGTAACCTGCAGTTCAAGGAAAGTACTATATTTGATACACCCCCCCCCCCCCCCCCCCCCCCCCATTTTTACTATAATTGTATTTGCCTTTCATTTTTAATTTCCAGCTCCCTAAGGAAGCTTTGCCCATCTAGGTCAAGGGTAGGGGAGGGAATAGTGTTGCCGTGGCTACACGGCTCATCCTGTTTCAGTTTGAAACTGAAGCTTTCAGACACTGACCAGTGACAAGCCAAACACAGGCCTGTCTCAGTGGCAAGCCAAACACAGGCCTGCCTCAGCGACAAGCCAAACACAGGCCTGCCTCAGTGACGAGCCAAACACAGGCCTGCCTCAGTGACAAGCCAAACACAGTGAGGCAAGCCAAACACAGGCCTGTCTCAGCGACAAGCCAAACACAGGCCTGCCTCAGTGACGAGCCAAACACAGGCCTGCCTCAGCGACAAGCCAAACACAGTGAGCCAAGCCAAACACAGGCCTGCCTCAGCGACAAGCCAAACACAGGCCTACCTCAGTGACAAGCCAAACACAGGCCTGCCTCAGCGACAAGCCAAACACAGGCCTGCCTCAGCGACAAGCCAAACACAGGCCTGCCTCAGCGACAAGCCAAACACAGGCCTGCCTCAGCGACAAGCCAAACACAGGCCTGCCTCAGCGACAAGCCAAACACAGGCCTGCCTCAGTGACAAGCCAAACACAGGCCTGCCTCAGTGACAAGCCAAAACACAGGCCTACCTCAGCGACAAGCAAAACACAGGCCTGCCTCAGCAACAAGCCAAACACAGGCCTACCTCAGTGACAAGCCAAACACAGTGAGGCAAGCCAAACACAGGCCTGCCTCAGCGACAAGCCAAACACAGGCCTGCCTCAGCGACAAGCCAAACACAGGCCTACCTCAGTGACAAGCCAAACACAGGCCTGCCTCAGCGACAAGTCAAACACAGGCCTACCTCAGTGACAAGCCAAACACAGTGAGGCAAGCCAAACACAGGCCTGCCTCACAAGACTCAAGCTGTTGTGATCACTGATAAAAAGCAGTCAAATCGTCATAAGTGACAGTTCCACATAGATTGCGGCACAGCTGACTGCCGTTTTGAAAAGAAAAAAAAAGTTTTAATTTCTGTCTGAAGCATGTGAATATGCTAGCATGCTTAGCTAAGGTCATTTCATGCTGAAGAAGAGCTGGAATCAGTGCCAAAAAAGGAGTCAAACCGATACTTTGCTGATTTTCTCTCTTTCTTTCTCCACCCAAATGCCTTTAGCTCCCCCTGCAGTGGCATTAACATTATTCATTTAACTGTTTTTGCATTTGCTTTTATGTTTTAATCGAAAGGAACACAAATAGACACTGAATTCTATTCAGGGATAGTTTTCAAGGAGAAATTCACCATGCGGTGCATTCAATCTGTAAGTTGTTACTTAAGTGACATCTAAACCAATATAGCTTGATATATTTTGCACATTAGAAACTGAATCCCCTGTTCTTCTTGGCAAAACTGGTGCTCCAATTTGGAATTGTATCACAATTCCCATTTATGTCCAAACAACATTCAGAAAAAATGGGCATTACCCAGGAATAAACTTAATCTTCCTGGACAGATCTGAGCCTGCTTGCAGAGCATTAATATTTCACAGATCGAGGGACTCTGCCTGGCCACTTTTCCAACTTGGCATCTGAAGCGGTTGTATTAACAAGACAGGCAGCCTGGAATCAAAGCAGTGTGACGTTTCTGAGCAGCATCTCCGCTTGGCTTTGAGCAGCATCCTGTGGGGGGGGGGGGGGGGGGGGGGGGGGGGGGGGGGGGGGGGGGGGGGGGGGCATGCACTAGATGGGACGGCGAGGGTCCCCCCCCCAACGGAAACGTTCAGTGTGCCCCGAACGTGCAGCGCGACTCACGCTGGTAATCTCTCAGCCCATTCACTGCAGAACGGAGCGCGCGCAGCGTGAGAGAGGGAGATATGAAAGTCAGATCTGGCGTCCGCGCGCCGCTCAGCTCCGCCCCCAGCCACGGCCCGGGCCCCAAACCCAGGAGGCGTCCGCGCCGCTAAGCTCCGCCCCCAGCCGCGGCCCGGGCCCCAAACCCAGGAGGCGTCCGCGCCGCTAAGCTCCGCCCCCAGCCGCGGCCCGGGCCCCAAACCCAGGAGGCGTCCGCGCGCCACTCAGCTCCGCCCCCAGCCGCGGCCCGGGCCCCAAACCCAGGAGGCGTCTGTGCCGCTAAGCTCCGCCCCCAGCCGCGGCCCGGGTCCCAAACCCAGGAGGCGTCCGCGCCGCTAAGCTCCGCCCCCAGCCGCGGCCCGGGCCCCAAACCCAGGAGGCGTCTGTGCCGCTAAGCTCCGCCCCCAGCCGCGGCCCGGGCCCCAAACCCAGGAGGCGTCCGCGCCGCTAAGCTCCGCCCCCAGCCGCGGCCCGGGCCCCAAACCCAGGAGGCGTCCGCGCCGCTAAGCTCCGCCCCCAGCCGCGGCCCGAGCCCCAGACCCAGGAGGCGTCCGTGCCGCTAAGCTCCGCCCCCAGGGCCCGGGCCCCAAACCCAGGAGGCGTCCGCGCCCGGGTCGCCAGATGTGGCCATATTGCTATTCATGAATCACGATCGCCGCGGCTCTCCTCTGCGCGATATTAAGTCCATTTTTATTCATAATGAAGCGCCCAAATTGTCCTTGGGAGGAGAGGCGAGCTCGGAGGCTGCATCCGGCCACCGACCCGTGGCTTGTGAATAAACATGAAAAAAACAATCACCCATCCGTTTAAAAGGAGCCGGCATCGACGAGAGGCCCGCGAGGGGGGGGCAGGGAGGGGGGGGGGGGGCAGGGAAGAGTGATGGCCGCTGTTAGAAATAAAGGGAAATGAAAAGAAATGACATCGTGCTCTAATGCTTTATTCAGTTATGCTGTCCCCCTCTCCCTCTCCCTCTCCCTCTCTCTCTCCCTCTCTCTCTGTCGCTGTGTGATATACCCTTCACATCAGAGACAGGTGAAGCGTGAGGATTGGTTGGGTCCTTTGTCGCGGGTCTCTAGGTAACACGCAGCCGAGCAGCTGGTGCAGCCTGGGCGCGGGCCGGCGGCTCGCGGCGCTAGCGCTGAGAGAACCATTGTTTGCCACGCACCGGTCGCCACGCAGACAGAAGAAGAGGAAAAGAAAATGGCGGCGGCGTGTTCCCCAGCAGAGACGCCATTACCGCTGAGCGGCAGGGGCTTTATTTGCAGATCAAGCCGCGAAAGCCCGCGCACAAAAACCCGAGACAAAAAATCAATCTTCCTCCCCAGCAATCAGCAGCAGCTCAGGCAGCTAATGCCGAACATAATGACCTTGTAGGCAGCGCAGAGATAAGCCAGGCCCACGCCAGGCGAGAGAGATGAGAACACACTGCGTATGCTCTGACAGCCGCTCGCTCAGTGGCTACAACCGGCTATAACCTGCTACAACCCACTACAACCCGTTAAAACCTGCTACAACCCGCTACAACCCGTTAAAACCCACTATAACCCACTACAACCCGCTACAACCCGCTACAACCTGCTACAACCTGCTAAAACCTGCTATAACCCGCTATAACCCACTATAACCCACTATAACCCACTATAACCCACTACAACCTGCTATAACCCGCTAAAACCTGCTATAACCTGCTATAACCTGCTAAAACCCGCTAAAACCCGCAACAACCCGCTACAACCCGCTATAACCCGCTAAAACCCGCTACAACCCGCTATAACCTGCTATAACCTGCTAAAACCCGCTAAAACCCGCTATAACCTGCTATAACCTGCTATAACCCGCTACAACCCGCTACAACCTGCTACAACCCGCTAAAACCTGCTACAACCTGCTACAACCCGTTAAAACCTGCTACAACCCGCTATAACCCATTATAACCCGCTATAACCTGCTATAACCTGCTAAAACCCGCTAAAACCCGCAACAACCCGCTACAACCCGCTATAACCCGCTACAACCCGCTATAACCTGCTATAACCTGCTACAACCCGCTATAACCTGCTATAACCCGCTATAACCCGCTACAACCCGCTACAACCCGCTACAACCTGCTACAACCCGCTAAAACCTGCTACAACCCGTTAAAACCTGCTACAACCCGCTATAACCCATTATAACCCGCTATAACCCACTATAACCCGCTATAACCCACTATAACCCGCTACAACCCGCTACAACCTGCTATAACCCGTTACAACCCGCTAAAACCTGCTACAACCTGCTATAACCCACTACAACCCGCTAAAACCTGCTATAACCTGCTATAACCCGCTATAACCCGCTAAAACTTGGGACCCGCCGTCACAGACTCAGTCACTCGGGCAATTTAGCACTGTGGAGAACGCCGTGCCCCTGATTTAAACTCAAATCCATAAAGGTGCCAAAATCTGACCTTTCAGCGCTCTTTCTTTTTTCTGGGCGAAGCCACAAATCGTTTCCTCGCATTATCTGGCAGAGCGGCACACGCGTACGATCCAGAGAACATTTCCAATTGTGCCTGGAAATGTGTTCACAGGAAAAGCAACAAGATGCACAAGCAATCTCCGAATCCCAGGACGGTGGGAGTTCCCTCTGATGGGTTTTCAGCACACAGTGTGAGTGGCAGAACACTGGCAGTGAGAAGCTACTCCAGAAGGCAGAGTCACTAACCAAGCTCCATGGGGGGGTAGGGTGGGGGGGGGCACCAGGAATGAGATAAACTCACAGTACAGGAGCTCAGCTGTACACCAGCTGCCAGCACCTTCATTTCTGCACCGAAGGACCCCCCCCCCCCCCCCCCACCCCCCCCCAGGCCCCCGCTCACAGAGACGAGCTGAGTGCTCACAGCAGACTGCCGTGCTGCTCATGCATTAGCGTTAGCATCGCTCTGCTGTGCTGCTCATGCATTAGCGTTAGCATCGCTCTGCTGTGCTGCTCATGCATTAGCACCAGTGAAATATAATAACTGAGCTCGGACACCCTGAGCCAATGTGTCCGCTCCCCATCCCACTGAGGCACTGCTATACTAAACCCGCTCCCCATCCCACTGCTATAAAACCCACTCCCCATCCCACTGGGGCACTGCTATACAACCCACTCCCCATCCCACTGAGGCACTGCTATACTAAACCCGCTCCCCATCCCACTGCTATAAAACCCACTCCCCATCCCACTGGGGCACTGCTATACTAAACCCGCTCCCCATCCCACTGAGGCACTGCTATAAAACCCACTCCCCATCCCACTGGGGCACTGCTATACAACCCACTCCCCATCCCACTGAGGCACTGCTATACAACCCACTCCCCATCCCACTGAGGCACTGCTATACTAAACCCACTCCCCATCCCACTGAGGCACTGCTATAAAAACCCCCTCCCCATCCCACTGTTATAAAAACCCGCTCCCCATCCCACTGCTATAAAAACCCCCCATCCCACTGTAGCACCGTTATAAAAACCCCCTCCCCATCCCGCCGAATCTCATTCGAAGCTAATGCAAGTCAAATAAAATATTTCACCTGTGTTCCCCCCGGGAGAAACGAGTTGGGAGGTTCAGTGGTCACACTTCAGGACACGGTCCCTGCTGGCCCCACAGTAACTCTGCCCTTAACTTTGAGCAAACCCTTTTTCTTCCAGGAGGTTCGTGATCTTTTCACATGAGTGTTTCTTTCACCGTACACGTTTTCAGACCTGTTCAAGAGTGGCCCCAAATTCATGAACCTGTCTGAAGGAATTTCAAATGGGAAATCGGCTCTGCTTTTTATTTCTCTCTCTCTCTCTCTCTCGTGGCGTTCGCTGTGGAGGATGACCTTTCAGTGGCCTGATAAAGAGAGAGAGAGTGCTACAGAAACCCAAACTGTCAACTCCTCCGGGCACCGCTCTCCCCCCCCCCCCCCCCCCCCCCCCCCCCCCCGACATCCCGGCTGACTGGAAGAGAAGCAGGGACAGAGAGACAAAGTGGAGGAGGGGGGTGCAGGAGGAGAGGAAAGGGGGGGGGCAGTCACAGACCAGGGGGACAGGAAAGTCCCGCACGATTCAAAACTCTGTCCGTCACCTGAGAGAGAGCTGAGCGGGGTCCGTACTTAGGGGAGGGGGTGTGGGGGGGGGGGGATCGAGCCGAAAGCCAGGCCAGCGGTGTCCCCACCGGGACGGCGAGATTTCCCCCCCGCCACCGGCCAGAAAGAAGCCGCAGGGAACAGGGGGGGCGGAGCCAGTGCGCCGTGCCCAATCACAGCCCGCGCATTTTCACCGTGAGCGCCGAGCGAAGCCGTGTCTTTCACAGAACAGGAAACTCCGTAAATCCGCTTTTAAACTGAGTCAGGCCTCATTTCATCTGTATCTAAGGG
Source organism: Anguilla japonica (assembly GCA_025169545.1). Taxonomy (NCBI): domain Eukaryota; kingdom Metazoa; phylum Chordata; class Actinopteri; order Anguilliformes; family Anguillidae; genus Anguilla; species Anguilla japonica. The sequence goes on from CM045898.1 coordinate 48,011,747, forward strand.
CACTCTTTTAACATCTCTGCTCTTGATGCTTTTAAACTTTCTTTCCCTCCGAACAATAAAAAAACATGAAAGAAAGAAAGAAAGAAAGAAAGAAAGAACATTCTCCTGCAATTTATCTGTAGTAAAAGGATGTTCTTTCTCAGCATGCCAAAGACAGCTGCATACATAATGTGCGGTGCCTCTGCTGTGGAGCGCTTGCCAAATTAATTGTTTTGAGGATCTTGGCTCAAAAATGCCATCTAAAACATTTATTGCAGAGTGTTTGAAAAACCCAATTCAAAAGTTATCACATCACAAATGCAATCTGAGGAGAGATGAAAGGCACAGAGATTAAACCAGAAACTGCCTCAGCATTAACCTTTACTTTCGACCATTACGCCTTTGTCAGTTCAAAAACATAAAATAAAGAAGAAAAAAGAGTTTTAAAAAAAGTGGATTTCAAGAGTGAACCGATTTATATTAATTCATTTTTCGTTTTTGTACGGGTTATTGATGTGATCTACAGCCCCCCTGCCCCTCCAGCCCCCAGATTTTTCATTTAGGATCCCCCGGATCAAGGGACCCCCCCCCCCCCAAAACCCCCCCCCCCCCCCCCCCCCCTGCACCGTCCCTCTCTCCCTGTACTGACTGACTCACTGTAACACAGCGGCTGAATTGATCTCCTGCGGTAGCGTCACTGCGCCCATCTGCTCCACGGACCCCCACGGCCGGCAGGGTCGAGGCTTCACGCTGCGGCAGAACAGCCTTCCTGCAACTGGTGCTTCTGAAAAGCAAGATGGCAGCCTGCATCTCTTCCAATTTGGGGTTTTAGTTTTTTCTTCCACACCTGAAGCTATTCAAAGCACCATTCTTAGGCCCCGGGGCGACGGAATCTGAGCAGGAGACAAATTGGGGGGCTGGGGGGGGGGGGGTCTCTCTGTCAGGGATTTAATTATTAAATCGCTCCATCTATCTCTCTCTATGGTGATTTACTGAACAACACAACTGGGGCAGTATTGCCACAGCATATACAGAACATTTGCAAATGCCTGGAAAATGTTAATACTATTACTAACATAGTACTAATTACTTACTATTAATACTATGTTAATAATATTGTGCAATGTCATGCAAAAAATAAATAAAATCTCATTCTCTCTGTCTTCTATTCAATGACCAAGTTATTTTAAAACATGAAGGACTCCCAGACAGCACACAGGCACCTACACACACACACACAGGCACACACACACATATATGTACGCACACACACACACTCACACGCACACACGCACACACACACACACACACACAGGCACAACACCTGCATGCAGCTGACAGTCTGACAGTGGTATAACACCTGTACAGGCAGGTCATTAATATGGCAGATCTCCAGGGTTGGGTGTGCAGTCCTGTATGTGAAAGTGGGCTGAAGATCGGGACCAGATAGCAGAGGAGTCCACATTAGCATCACACCTGTGTGTGGAAAAAATACTTCTTCATATCCATTAATTACCTCCCCCTTGTTCCACTGAAAGAACCTTTTTTCTCAAATATCTTTCGAAGTTTACTCAGACTAAAGCCTTTTCTTACAAGTGTTAGTTGTAAGAGCTGTTCAGTTTAGTTGTTCTTCTTTGTAAGTTTTTCCAAGAGCTTAGAATTTGCTATAAACTTGAGGTTTGTAAAAAGAAAAAAAAACATTGTGCAAATGTTTCTACAATGTTGTACACTAATGCTTGTACTAGCTAGTTATATTAGGACTGTGACTGCTGGTTCTAATTGCTTGCATTTCCTACCTTCCTACCTTGACCCAAAGACCTGCAGAAGGACTGGAAAACAACCTGATACAGACGCCCTTTCACTGATGAAGGGGACATGCAAATTCAGGGACGATCTCTCCCATTTTAATGCGCATAAAACCGAATGCAGTAAACAGCAAATAAATAAATAAAATAAAATAATAAAATGGATAAACACAACGGGGAAATTCATTTGAAGGAGCACCTGCTCCCTGCCTCATTGTGTACCCAAACATCCCCACTGGAAAGCGATCGGTTAGAGGAAGAAGGGTGTGGAAATTGGCTCAGAACTTGTTTAGTCTTGCAGGAGATTCTTATTTTCCGTCCTGTTGGTAGAGAGAGGATAAGGGAAGTGGAGGGATTTGTAAATTGACCTCAGCGCTAACGAGCTTCTCGACGATAAACAGTCATCTGCTAAACGCGCCCGTGTCAACATCACAAAGCCATCGACGCGGTGCTGCTTAACCACACCAGTCAATCTTGAAGGGCATTTTCCTAGCTTCTTTCCCAGCAATAAAACACACTTAAATATATTTATACAGTATAAAAAACCGTAATCACATGACTACCTTGATTAACAGCTTTCTGAATCATTAAATGAAATGTTGGCTTATGGGGCATTGTGCTAACTCTCTCCTTTTCTCTCTCGTTCCCACAGATTCCAGCCCTAGCTTCACCTGCCTGGCCAGATTTCATTACATTTCTACTCTTTTTTGACTTTTTTTTCCCCGACTTTTCTAACCAAAATGTGCGGTGAGCTGCTTTGTCAGTTCTGTCACGTCCGCGCCGTGTCAGATGACAAGCAGGTAAGACACTGGTGCCATTCCGCTCCTGGGGAAAGCAGACAGGAAGTGCTATGACACCGCGACCTTTGTGTCACAGTCACTTTTTTATGACATGACACACAGGCGCTGTCAGCACAGTCTGGTGCTAACCGTGCCAGCCAATCAGGAGTGCTTACGGCAGACGAGCAGGAGTCAGGGTGGCATTAAGCGAGCCTCGCCACGTCCTGCCCAGGTAAAGGTGGCTCAGTGATGTAGAGGTCTGCACGCCCCTCCCCCGCACATCCCCCAGCCTGGAGGTGGTTTTATCACTAAACATCATCTCCTGAGTGTTTCAGTGTGTGTTCCACGGGCTGGGTTTCCTGCTTTTTTTTCTTGTTTTTTTTGTAAATAAAGCTTGGTCCATGAAACTATTGGAGGCTGTGCAAGATGGCTAGGTGCATGTTAGGGTACTGATTAATGGCTTTTGGCTGGACTCTGCTCTGGAGTATCTGAAGCTACTGCAGGCAGTGATGATTTTTAATACTGCATTTTACTTCTGGACGTATTCCCTGTCTAAGCACAGGCCCTAGAATGCATTCCCCCCCACACCCCCCCACCCCTCCACCCCCTCTCAAATACGGCTTATGGCCATCCCACCTAGAATATACTCAACCCCAACTCTGTCTCTCTCCCCCCCACGCCTTCTCTCTCTCTCTCCCCCTCTCTCCTTCTCTCCCTCTCTCCCCCCCTCTCTCTCTCTATCAAATATGACTTATGGCCATACCACCTAGAATATACTCAACCCCAACTCTCTGTCTCTCTCCCCCCCACTCCTTCTCTCTCTCTCTCCCCCTCTCTCCTTCTCTCCCTCTCTCCCCCCTCTCTCTCTCTATCAAATACGGCTTATGGCCATCCCACCTAGAATATGTTCCCTCCCTCTCCTTCTCCCATTCATCTTTTCTCTCTTTCTCTCTCCCTCTCTCTCTCTCCCTCCCTCCCTCTCACTCTCTCTCTAAGTGACCTCCGGTTCATCAGACGGCCTTCCAGGAGCTGGCAGTGATAACACACACAGATCAGCCGGCCGGGTGTGTGACAGTAACTCACATTTTATGGACAGAACAAGTCAAGTGTGTAAAGTTCAAGTGAAACATCTCTGAAAATGAATGAAGGCATTGACATTTTAATAGAAATGATTTCCCACCCTTCCCAACCTGTTGTATAGCCTTTGTGTTCAGTCATTTACGAAAGACAGTGCTGGCCAGCCTTAGTAAATGTATCTTTCTTAGCATTATTTTTTAAATTCCTCTCTTCCATTCAGTTGTTCTGAGGGGGATCAACGGGTCAATTTGTTAGGCTGAAGGTCTGACGTTGCCAGGCTCAAATGAATTTCGATTAAAAATCGGAGACTTTGATTACAAAACTTAAAAAAGATTCTTCTCTTGAATCTTTATTGTCAAGGGAAATTGTCTTTACATGTTGGCTCAGTTAAGATGAATGCACAATAACGCAAACTACAACGATAAAAGTCTAAAAACTCAGACACACAGGACGCTGGCTAAGCTTGCAGTTAGGGTTAGGCTTCATAATGAACACAGAATAAACTGTGGGATATTATTCAGCGCTAATTTATCTCATTACCTGAAGGGTAAATAACACAGATGAATAAAAAGCCGCGACATGCAGACTTCTACGCGGGCCGGTAGGCCTGATGTCTTTGCGGCTAGCTGCCGATGCACCAGGTGCACACTGATAAATGAGCGCACGTTTCCGGGTTTGTTGTTTGGTTTCTGGTTCGGTTCTTGAAGACGGGACGGGGGGTGTCCGTCAGACATAATGGGCCCTTCATTGCACACTCTCTGTGTTTTTCCCAGCATGCACTCAGCAGGCCCTCTCACCTGTACTCTCCATTAAAGGCACAGTGTGGGCTCTCCGGCTTTAACAGCCTCTGTCCCCACACTGTCACTGCCTCCTGTCCCCTTCTGTTACTCTCAGAACCATCTGTTAATTTATTACATTTTGCCTGATTTCATTTGACCCTGTAATCAATTAGTTCTATTACATTTTTAGAAAATTAAATTCTTTAAATTATGTTTAATAAATTTTTAACCCAAGTGTTGTTTTTTTTTTTTGTTATTTTGGTTTGTAATCTCCAAGTTAGGAACATCCAGTTCTATTTAGGACTATCTCTGTCCTCTCCTCCCTTTTCCTCTCCTCTCCTTCTCTTGCCTCTCCTCTCCTCTCCCCTCTTCTCCTTTCTTCTCCTCTCCTCTCTTCCCTACTCTTTCTCTCCTCTCTCCTCTCCTCCACCTCTCCTCTCCTCTCTTTCTCTCCTCTCTTCTCTCCTCTCACCTCTCCTCTCCTCTCTTTCTCTCCTCTCCTCCACCTCTCCTCCTCTCCTCTCTCCCCCTCTCTTTCTCTCTCTCCTCACCTCTCCTCCTCTCCTCTCTCCCCCACTCTTTCTCTCCTCTCATCTCTCCTCTCCTCCACCTCTCCTCTCCTCTCCCTCTCACCTCTCCACTCCTCTCTTTCTCTCCTCCACCTCTCCTCTCCTCTCTCCTCTCCTCTCTTCCCCTCTCTCTCCCTCCTCTCCTCCCCTCCTCTCTCCTCTCCTCTCCTGAAACAGATGCTGGGAGTCGTCTCCAGTCATTGACACCCTGCGGTACACAGAGCTGTGCAGTCATCGAGCCGTTGAGTTTGAGGTGTAAAATCCATGCACAGCTGCCACAGGAGGGTACAGCAGAGGGGTCCATGGTGTGCAATGAGTCCTGAACACCACCCCCCCACAAGCTGCCCTCCCCCCTCCTCCCCCAGCCAGCGCTGCGGATGGTACAACTGCCAGGTTCCCATATCAGACCATGAGACATACGGTGAGCTCCATATCCGTATGCAATCAAACGATTCACATGGTGGTTGAAGTGCACATTCTCACCTTTGATTTAAGGATCTTTTTATAGACTTTGGTTTTACCACGTAGAAACTGCAGCACTTTTTATACACAGGCCCCCATATCAGGGCACCATAATGAGTCTGTGACCCATAGACATCCCCAGGTGCTGAGTATCCTCTCTGGCGATGCTCTGCCAGGCCTGTATTGCAGCCGACTTCAGCACTGACTTCTTTCGAGGCCAGTCGCCTTACGTTCTTCAGCATATGAAACGCACGTTCAGTTGGATCTAGATCCTGTTAATGATTTGGCCAGTCAGGAATTGTTCCAGTTTTTGGCTTCGTTTTTGCGTTAGCAGTGTGTTTGGGATCATCGTTAGCAGTGTGTTTGGGATCATCGTTAGCAGTGTGTTTGGGATCATCGTTAGCAGTGTGTTTGGGATCATCGTTAGCAGTGTGTTTGGGATCATCGTTAGCAGTGGTTTGGGATCATCGTTAGCAGTGTGTTTGGGATCATCGTTAGCAGTGTGTTTGGGATCATCGTTAGCAGTGTGTTTGGGATCATCGTTAGCAGTGTGTTTGGGATCATCGTTAGCAGTGTGTTTGGGATCATCGTTAGCAGTGTGTTTGGGATCATCGTTAGCAGTGTGTTTGGGATCATCGTTAGCAGTGTGTTTGGGATCATCGTTAGCAGTGTGTTTGGGATCGTTGTCTTGCTGCAGGATGAAGCAGTGTCCAATCAGTTTGGAGGCATTTGCTAGGTCTTGAGCTTCTGCACACTTCAGAACTGATTCTGCTGCTGCTATTGGCAGCTACACGGACCACACTGTACCGAATGCAGCACAGTGGCACTACAGGACGAGCACCCAAGCAATCCAACACGGTTTTATGATTATGCTCATCGTTACATTTTGCTTTCTTTCCCCTAATATCACATTTCTGACTTGTTCTCTCCCCCCTTCCAGGCTTGAACTTGTTTGGAAGTTAGTTGTGCTTACGTCCAAAGGATGAGTCATCGCTCCAAACGAGGGAACTCGAGCCATTTCGAGAGCAGTGGGGGATCGATTTTCGGCGATTAACCTCCCCGGTCTCTTATTCCTCCTGAACAAGCTTTCCAGGACAGTCGAGCAAGCGGATGGTTTCTGACGCTCTTCTGATGCATGCTCTTAGTCTCCGGGGGGCGGGGCCCTCCCTGTCAGTCAAACACCTCCCCAGTGCCCTCAGTGACTCAAACGCAGTGAGCTCCCCAAGCCAGGCGTGACAAAGCCCACGAGGAGAATCAGGAATTCACACGCACCATCCAGCCTGCGCTACGTGAAGCACACAGCCTTCATCCATGAGCCTGCGCTACGTGAAGCACACAGCCTTCATCCATGAGCCTGCGTTACGTGAAGCACACAGCCTGTGCTATGTGAAGCACGCAGCGTTCATCCATGAGCCTGCGCTACGTGAAGCACACAGCCTGTGCTATGTGAAGCACGCAGCGTTCATCCATGAGCCTGTGCTAACGTGGAAGCACACAGCCTTCATCCATGAGCCTGCGCTACGTGAAGCACACAGCCTTCATCCATGAGCCTGCGCTATGTGAAGCACACAGCCTGTGCTATGTGAAGCACGCAGCGTTCATCCATGAGCCTGTGCTAACGTGGAAGCACACAGCCTTCATCCATGAGCCTGCGCTACGTGAAGCACACAGCCTGTGCTATGTGAAGCACGCAGCGTTCATCCATGAGCCTGCGCTACGTGAAGCACACAGCCTGTGCTATGTGAAGCACGCAGCGTTCATCCATGAGCCTGCGCTACGTGAAGCACACAGCCTGTGCTATGTGAAGCACGCAGCGTTCATCCATGAGCCTGCGCTACGTGAAGCACACAGCCTGTGCTATGTGAAGCACGCAGCGTTCATCCATGAGCCTGTGCTAACGTGGAAGCACACAGCCTTCATCCATGAGCCTGCGCTACGTGAAGCACACAGCCTTCATCCATGAGCCTGCGCTATGTGAAGCACACAGCCTGTGCTATGTGAAGCACGCAGCGTTCATCCATGAGCCTGTGCTAACGTGGAAGCACACAGCCTTCATCCATGAGCCTGCGCTACGTGAAGCACACAGCCTTCATGTGAGCTTTTTAAATGCATGATGCAGCATCGCCTGACTAAGCGGGGCACACGCTTTATTATTTTGGGGAGGGTGTGTGAGCGGAGGATATGAGGGAGTAGAGAAGCAGGCGGCCTGAGTGACAGCTGAGAGATTGATGGCGGCGGGAGCGGAAACGGCTATCTCAACACGGTGGGACGGCCGCGCCCATCAGGGAGGCGCAGAGTTTTTAAACAACGAGCCCGGCACACCGGAGCTTCTCAGAAATGATTAGGGAAAAAAATTTAATAATGAAATAGGAAATTGAGATTAGGAAGGAGAGAGCGAAAGAGAAAAAGAGAGAGATTGGGGAGAGCAGGGTAAAACTAGCACAGCCTAAACTGTCATTTAGTGGGATTTGTAAAAGTGACAGGGAACATAAGAATGGATATCTTTAATAAATTTAACATTACTGGTGAGTCATTCTGAGATCCCATCATTTATTGCTGCAGGGGCTGGGGGGGGGGCATCACCTAAATAAATGCCAAAGCTGAAGGAAGCCCCCCCCCCCCATCAAGGGCCTTCCATCCGAGGGGAGCAGCTTCGACACGGATAACAAAATCAGCTGCAGAAGATCAACAGGCCAATAAAACGCCACTTACAGCCAGCCTGAGGGGGAAGGCCTACTGTGAGCAAACGAGACCTAGCAGCCAACTCTGAGTGACGAGCGCACGTTTATATACCATCATATCATGATGTGAAGATCATACATTAACATAAGATTACACACGATTAGTGATGAAAAGATCATACGTTTACATACCATCAGTGATGGAACAGACTGATTCCAGTCTTAAGCGCTATACTGGTAGATCCTGCTTCTCCTGCAGTTCCATTTAGTCACCAGAAATGCAGTTTTAATCCGCTATTTGTCTGTAGCCCCCTCCCCTTTTTTAATACATTACAAGGTAATTGGTTCTGATTAATTAAATTAAGAGAGACCAATCAAAATTAATTTCCAATTTAGCACTTTATCTATGAAAACTAGCAGGGAAAGATGCCGGAGTATAGCGTGTATAAAACTGAGCTTACTTCAATTAACTTCCTCAAATTAGTTCTTTAAACAAACGTGATAGACTAGATAATTTTATCGAATAAGCAGCTCATCAGAGAACCCGGATCAAGCAGCGATGCTTCCTATGAGATGAGCGACAGCCCTCACGCACTGCTGGGTAGTAGCGTCCCTGTTAGCGCACTGCTGGGTAGACGTAGTGTCCCTGTTAGCGCACTGCTGGGTAGATGCGGCGTCCCTGTTAGCGCACTGCTGGGTAGATGTAGCGTCCCTGTTAGCGCACTGCTGGGTAGATGTAGTGGGGCAGGGCGGGGCGGGGCAGGTTGGGTAGATGCGGCGGGGCAGGTTAGCACTGGGGTAGATGGGGGCAGGTTGGGTAGCGGGGCGGGGCAGGCGGGGTGGGGCAGGTTAGCGCACTGCTGGGGTAGTGGGGTAGGGCAGGGCGGGGCGGGGCAGGTTGGGGTAGCGGGGTGGGGCAGGGCGGGGTGGGGCGGGGTGGGGGGCAGGTTGGGGTAGCAGGGCAGGTTGGGGTAGCGGGGTGGGGCAGGTTGGGGTAGCAGGGCAGGTTGGGGTAGCGGGGTGGGGCAGGTTGGGGTAGCGGGGCGGGGCAGGGCGGGGTGGGGCAGGTTGGGGTAGTGGGGCGGGGCAGGTTGGGGTAGCGGGGTGGGGCAGGTTGGGGTAGCGGGGCAGGTTGGGGTAGCGGGCAGGGCAGGGCGGGGTGGGGGTCAGGTTGGGGTAGTGGGGCGGGGCAGGTTGGGGTAGCAGGGCAGGTTGGGGTAGCGGGGTGGGGCAGGTTGGGGTAGCAGGGCAGGTTGGGGTAGCGAGGTGGGGCAGGTTGGGTAGCGGGGCGGGGCAGGTTGGGGTAGCGGGGTAGGGCAGGGTGGGGCAGGTTGGGGTAGCGGGGTAGGGCAAGTTGGGGTAGCAGGGCAGGTTGGGGTAGCGGGGCGGGGCAGGGCGGGGTGGGGCAGGTTGGGGTAGTGGGGCGGGGCAGGGCGGGGTGGGGCAGGTTGGGGTAGTGGGGCGGGGCAGGGCGGGTGGGGCAGGTTGGGGTAGTGGGGCGGGGCAGGGCGGGGTGGGGCAGGTTGGGGTAGCGGGGCAGGTTGGGGTAGTGGGGTGGAGCAGGTGGGGTAGCGGGGCGGGGTGGGGTGGGTTGGGGCAGGTTGGGGTAGCGGGGCGGGGCAGGGTGGGGCGGGGCAGGGAAGGGCAGGTTGGGGTAGTGGGGCGGGGTAGGGCAGGGCGGGGCAGGTTGGGGTAGCGGGGCAGGGCGGGGTGGGGCAGGTTGGGGTAGTGGGGCAGGGCAGGGCGGGGTGGGGCAGGTTGGGGTAGTTCGTAGCGGGGGCAGGGCGGGGGTGGGGCAGGTTGGGGTAGTGGGGCGGGGCAGGGCGGAGTGGGGCAGGTGGGGTAGCGGGGCAGGTTGGGGTAGTGGGGCGGGGCAGGTTGGGGTAGCGGGGCGGGGCAGGTTGGGGTAGCGGGGCGTTAGGGGGGACAGGGTGGGGTAGTGGGGTAGGGCAGGGCGGGGCAGGTTGGGGTAGTGGGGCGGGGCAGGTTGGGGTAGCGGGGTGGGGTGGGGCAGGTTGGGGTAGTGGGGTGGGGCAGGTTGGGGTAGCGGGGCAGGTTGGGGTAGTGGGGGTTGGGGCAGGTTGGGATAGCAGGGCAGGGCGGAGTGGGGGGAGGAGTTTTTGGGGGGCGGGTTTAGAGCAGGGCGGGGCAGGTTGGCAGACTCAGTGCACGTCTCTTCCCATCATGCACCACCGCGGCCTGACGGTTGGCAATAGAGCTGGAGAGGGGGGAGGAGTTTCGGGGGGGGAGCACCACGCCACGGGCATTTGGGGGGGGGGGGGCACCGGGCCGGCTCATTTACCGTGCCGTTCGGCCCCATTGGAGGCTAATGCCAAAAAAGCCCCCAGGGGGCACAACCAGGAGGCGCTCGCGAAAAAATCAATTTTTACTCTTTTTCCTCTTATTGCAGGTTACCATGGGGACGTGACTCTGGGATGCAGCTTTGGTGGGGTGGGGTGGGGTGGGGGCGGGGGGGTTGGACTGTGATGGAGAGAGAGATTGTGTAGCATGGATTCATCGAAAAGCCCTGGCAGAATTTACACATTTGTCCTCCTCTTGTCCCCTCCCCCCCGCCCTGCCCGTTGCACACAGGCTGGATCCGGCAGACAGACTGCGCCTCCGTCCTGCGCCTCCGTCCTGCGCCTCCATCCTGCACCTCCGTCCTGCGCCTCCGTCCTGCGCCTCCATCCTGCGCCTCCGTCCTGCGCCTCCGTCCTGCGCCTCCGTCCTGCACCTCCGTCCTGCGCCTCCGTCCTGCGCCTCCGTCCTGCGCCTCCATCCTGCGCCTCCATCCTGCGCCTCCGTCCTGCGCCCAGCCTGGTCTGTGGGGCCTGTCTCCGCTCTACTCCTGTGTGCTGCCCCGAACGCCAGCCGAATCTAAAGCAGCGCTGCTCTACGAAGTCTGGGGTGTGGGAGGTGGGGCCAGGGGGGCTGGGGGGGCTGGGGGAGCAGGGGGGGCTGGGGGGGCTGAGGGGAGCAGGGGGGGCTGGGGGGGCTGGGGGGGGGGGGCTGGGGGGAGCTGGGGGGGGGGGGGCTGGGGGGGGAGGGGGGGGGGGGGGTGCTGGGGGGGCTGTGGGGGAATTGTTGTGGGGGGGTTGGGGGGGGCTACAGACAGCCGGCCGGCCGGTTGTGCGCTGGAAAGGTAATTTCTGCAGTTTCACACCAGTACTTTCCTTCATTTGACTCTGATTAACTCCAATAATGTATCTCAGCCATTAAAGTGCTAATAAAAACCGGGAGGGGGGAATGCGGGGGGGGGGGGGGGGGGGGGGGGGGGTGGGGGGGGGGGGGGGGGGGGGGGGGGGGGGGGGGGGGGGGGGGGTAATGGGGTCTCAGTCCCTCAGTGGAAAATAAACTCCTCATTGACAGGCTTTTAAGCAGCTGACTGGGATGGAAAGTGGCAGGGTGTGTGTGTGCAGACGGGCGGTCACAATACCAACAAATCACCGCTGATTAGGGTGTGCTTATTTGCCCCTGCCCCCCGGTAGAGGCCACACCCCCCTGTCGGGGGGAGGGGGGGGGGTGGACAATGGCGACACATGGGGAATAAAAAACTGTCATCATTAAAATTGAAAGGCACGTTCATAAAGACATCACCCAATACCACCACCACCACCACCCCCTCCCCCCCCAAAAAAAAAAACAATGACTTATCCTGGGGGGGGGGGGGGGGGGGGGGTCACTATGTACCCCCACAGACCCTGCCCTGGCATTTCCTTTCATAAAATCAATTTATTTTTTTGTAAACAAATGTATTTACTGTCTTTTTTTTACAGGGACCCTTATCACCGCTCAGGGCTGGATTGGAGGGGAGTGAGACTGCTTGAGCCCTAAAGCTGCGTGTGGGAGTGGCTGCCCCTGCTCTCCGCTGATTGGTTCTCCTCTCCCGGTACCTCCTGCTGAAAGCTCCGCTTCATACCTGTGCCTCACCGTTTGAGGAGAAGAAGCCGTTACTCATCCCAGCACCACACCGGCGCTTTTGGTGAAACCTCTTCCTCCTGCAATCACTGCAGAGAGGGGGAGAGGACAGGCTTTCGAGTGGGGGGGGGGGGGCAGGTTTGGGGTGGGGGGTGATATAGCCAGTAGTCTTTCTCCTTTATTTGATCTTTGGCTCTCTCTGAGTGTATACCCAACGAGTACAGTCCTACAACGCTGGACAAACTCCAGGCAACAAAAGAAGGTTATAGAGGGGTTGTTTGGGCTTGTGACAGGTTTATAAATTGCTTTCTTATTTGATATATGTTCACTGAACTTTAGGGCAAGAAGCTTCTTTTTCGCTTTTTTCCTGGATTGTTTGTTTCTTCTTTTTTCCTTCCCACCAGACGTGACACCGAAATAAAAAGTGGTGCACAGAGGCTGGAGTCCCTGCTTCCCAGCATGCAGTGCTCGTGGGTCCCACAGACTGTGTGATGAGCATCAGGCCCCTGGGCCAGTCCCAAACCGGGATCACTGAGATCGGACAGGGAGGTTGCTGTTTCTTACACGGACAGGAACAGGAGTTCGCCCGGGAAGATTCGGCAATGCCACGAGAAACATCCACAGAAAAAAAAAATAATGACAATCTGGCCTCCTGACAGAAAAGCATTAAGAACCTTAATTCCTGCAACTGCACACATTAAAAAAGTATTCACTTGATTGTTTTTTTTGTTTTTAAGCGTTTGATGAGAACAGCAACTATGCCTCCCAGAGCAATGAAAGCTTGTGGAGCGCACAGAGGTTTGGCATCAGTGTCACCTTGGCAACGCCTACTGTGAAACCACCAAAGAAAAGAGCGCCCACCTCAGGTAAATAGACACGCTGCATGTGTACACCTGCCTTCTGTCACAGCGAGGCCCCGCCTCCTGTCAAAACAGGCCCCGCCTCCCGTCAAAGCAGGCCCCGCCTCCTGTTAAAACAGGCCCCGCCTCCCGTCAAAGCAGGCCCCGCCTCCTGTCAAAGCAGGCCCCGCCTCCTGTCAAAACAGGTCCCGCCTCCCGTCAAAGCGAGGCCCCGCCTCCTGTCAAAACAGGCCCCGCCTCCTGTCAAAGCAGCCCTGCCTCCCATCAAACTAAGCCTCACCCCCCCCGTTCAGTCACCGCCCCGCACGCACCCTCGCCTCCCGTCACTGTCCCCCCCCCCCCCCCCCCCCCCCCCCCCCCCCCCCCCCCCCCCCCCCGTCTCATTCGCCTCTTCTTTTAAATGCTTTCACAGCTCCATTCAGAGGGAAAATCCATCGCTGCGGCTGCCACACACAGACTCCATTAAAACCCCGGACCTGACGGACCACTGACAGCTGCAAGATGTAATATTCACAGTTGGGTGCTTTGCATTTCTGACTGCGAGCGGAGCTGGGTCTCTGTTCTCAGAGTGCACCAAAGGACGGAATTTTAATTAAAGCCCCTGACATGCACTCAGTGTTCTCTCTGAGCTACAATCCGCTTATTACAGCCATTTCAGTCCTGTACACCAGTCAGCTGCACCCCCTCCCGCCCCACAAGTCACTCCAGAGAAGGGTCCTCTAAGTGAATGTGATGTAATGCGTGTGTGTGTGTGTGTGTGCGTGCTTGTGTACATGTGTCTTTTTCTGTGTGTCTGTGTGTGTGTGTGTGCGCAAGTGTGTGTGCCTGTGTGTGTACGTGTGCGTGTGTGTGTGCGAGTGTGTCTGTGTGCGTGTGTGTATTTGCGAGATTCTTTATGAAATACACCTCAGAGGATTAAATATATTTATTGTGTAATAAAGCTGTTGCTTCTGGTGCTTCTGGTGATGAAAGAACCACATCAAGCTCGAGCTGAAACATTTACAAACCAAGCCATCGCAGCACAAGATCCAAATCTGCCTTCATAATACTATTACCCCATCTTACAAATGACTTCACTTTATAATCAATGCATTCTAAAAAAACAAGGGAGCTATGGCCATTCAGTTCTTCCAGTGGTGTGGGTCTCCAATATTTCCATATAATACTCTAATAATTCATCTGGCGTGAGGCACAGACGTTCTCTGCCGGTTATGGGGCCCCCAGAGAGGCTTGTCTTGGCAGAAAGAGCGGAAGTCTGTAAGCATTACTGCCACTGTTTGTCACCTATTTCCATTCATAATGCAAATGCTAATGCTCTCTGAAATTAAAGCACCGGCTTCTAATGGGAGCACTACGTGGAGAGAATCAGAGCAGACAGAGCTCAGCAAGGGTAGATCCTGATGGCAACCATGAGAGTCAGGTAACAACACACACACACGCGCGCGCGCACACACACACACACACTATACACACACACACACACACACACACGCGCACACACACACACACTCTATGCACACACACGCACACACACACGCGCACACACACACACTCTATACACACACACACGCACACACACACACACACACTCTATACACACAAACACACGCACACACACACACACTCTATACACACACACGCACACACACACACACTCTATACACACGCACACACACACACGCACACACACACTCTATACACACAAACACACACATACACACGCACACACACACACACTATACACACACGCACACACACACACACATACGCACACACACACTCTATAAACACACACACACACACATACGCGCACACACATTCTATACACACACACACACACACACATACGCACACAAACACTCTATACACACAAACACGCACACACACACACACACTCTCTATACACACACACGCACACACACACATACACTCTATACACACAAACTCACACACACGCACACATACACACACACACACACACAAACACACACACACACTCTCTATACACACACACGCACATACACACACACGCACACACAAACATACACTCTATACACACAAACTCACACACACACACACACACACAGCAGAAACATGACTCCCATTTTTAACCACAGAATAAGAAGGCAAAAGATGACACACAGCTGCACTAAAGATGCTTCAGACGTAATGACGGCATTCTCCCTCCTTCCTGCACGGCACGAGTGTAAACCCACATAATTAAAAACTGAACCTCTGCTGTATTAAAATCAATGAGGAGAGGATGGAATCAGTCTGAAGGTGCCGTGACCATCTGTCTTAATGAGTCCTGTTGCATTATGGGGGCTGAGCGGCGTGACCCGACAGACCGGTCCCGTTCGGCCGAGCTGATGGAGTAGCTTTCGCCTTATTTTTTTTCGGAGACAGTGCAACAGCAGGTTATCCAGAGGCATTTCAGCTTAATGAACGCCATTGATTTGTTCCAGGGGTTAGCGAGGAGATTGAAGGAGGTGGAAAGCAGGCGGGAGTCTGAGAGCAGAGGGAGCTCCTGAGAGGTACGCACCGAACCAGCGCAGACGTCCCAGGACCAGCTGAGAGGTACACACTTGCCCCCGAGCAGACGTCCCAGGACCAGCTGAGAGGTACACACTGACCCAGCGCAGACGTCCCAGGACCAGCTGAGAGGTACACACTGACCCAGCGCTGATGTCCCAGGACCAGCTGAGAGGTACACACTGACCCAGCGCAGACGTCCCAGGACCAGCTGAGAGGTACACACTGACCCAGCGCAGACGTCCCAGGACCAGCTGAGAGGTACACACCGAACCAGAGCAGACGTCCCAGGACCAGCTGAGAGGTACACACTGAACCAGAGCAGACGTCCCAGGACCAGCTGAGAGGTACACACTGAACCAGAGCAGACGTCCCAGGACCAATTCCTCTCCAGTTTGTGCTTTTAGCCACCCTAAAAGAAATGACGAAGCTCTCATTGCTCACGTGTCTGCAACTCCCTCCTGATCTGAAATTCGGCCCAAAAGAAAAAGTCCGTTTGGCTCTTAAGGCTGGTCTCAGTATGGTGTTAGATACTATCTAGTCTGTAGGTAATCAGAGCACTCATTAAGTCAGGAAAATGGCGAGCATAGTTGGGCTGAATGGCCTGTTTTTATCTTTATATGTTACGTTATGTTACATTATATTATGTTATTTAAACAAAAAAATAGGCACCACCAGCTCCTCCTCTTGCTTACAGTTACTGGAACACTTTTTAAGAAAAATAAAATCGGCAAAAATACTGGGTCATTAAAATTGATATTATAAACCCATTTTTCAAATCTGAGAGCGGGAGTGAAGTCAGTCAGACTGTGTGACTGTGGGGAACTTTCTCAGCACCTGATCCTGTTTTTCCCCCATGAGTTCTCCACACTAAATTTGCACCACAATAGAGACGTTCAATGACTCTGTTGTCACCAGAAAGGGAATTACCATCCCAGCAGTTTCTGTATGATTCTTTTTTTTTTGTCCTGCTTTCATCATTAAATTAATCCCCCAGCCGGAGGCACAAAAGCATATATTTTTAAACAATTGCGTTCGGGGAGCGTGTAAACACATCGGTTACATGAGGATAATAATCAGGCTCCGTCTGGGCCAGGCCACCTATCTGTCTGCAGGGCTGTGTGTTAAATTAATTCCTCTAATCCCTCAGCAGTTGTAGCAGATTATTTGGGGGGGGGCTCGTTTTTTTAATTAGCCAGCCTGGAGCATGGGGGACACATCGCTTCAATTAGACACTTAATGAAATTCAATAATCATAAAACACAGCTACTACTCCTGCGCAGTTGTTCACTGAAACCAATTACAGTCAGGGCAACAAGTGAGAAACTGCACTTTCATCGCGAGCGAATATAAAAAAGAATGAGAGAACGAGAGAGCGAGGGAGGGATAGAGGGGTGGATAGAGAAAGAGAGGGTAAGAAGGGGGGGAGTGACAGGGGGAGAGAGAGTGAGAGAGAAAAGCCCTCGGAGTATCGAAATATCATTTTTTTCCCCTGACTGTAGTGCACGTGCTCCAGCGCGGTGCTGGAAGCCAGACGCAGTGGGGGAGGGGCAGCCGCCGTGTTCCACCCTGAGCCCCCAGAGACGAGCGATTAAAAGCAGTCTGCCTGGTCGCGCCGCCATCAAACACCACCATCAAACACCGCCATCAAACACCGCCACCAAACACCGCCATCAAACAGTGCCACCAAACACCGCCACCAAACACCACCACCAAACACCGCCATCAAACACCGCCATCAAACACCGCCACCAAACACCGCCACCAAACACCGCCACCAAACAGCGCCACCAAACACCGCCACCAAACACCGCCATCAAACACCGCCACCAAACACCGCCATCAAACACCGCCATCAAACACCGCCACCAAACACTGCCATCAAACACCGCCATCAAACACCGCCATCAAACACCGCCACCAAACACCACCATCAAACACCACCATCAAACACCGCCACCAAACACCACCATCAAACACCACCATCAAACACCGCCACCAAACACCGCCATCAAACACCACCATCAAACACCGCCACCAAACACCGCCATCAAACACCGCCACCAAACACCGCCATCAAACACCACCATCAAACACCGCCACCAAACACCGCCATCAAACACCGCCATCAAACACCGCCACCAAACACCGCCATCAAACACCGCCACCAAACACCGCCATCAAACACCACCATCAAACACCGCCACTAAACACCGCCATCAAACACCACCACCAAACACCGCCATCAAACACCGCCACCAAACACCACCATCAAACAGCGCCATCAAACACCGCCACCAAACACCGCCACCAAACAGAGTCTTCTTCTGTGGTTTCTGCTGCCGTCTGGAGAGCGATGGAGGACCACAGTGGGGGTGGGGGTAGGGGTGGGGGGCATAGGCAAAGGTCCTCCTCTGACTCCACTCTGCGTGAGCTCAGATTCAGTCTGCAGTAGGAAAAGACGACGCTGGCGACACCAGGTGTATTGGAGGAGAACCGTGGATATTTGTGCACATATGCACATGCACACATACACACAGGCACACAGGCACATGCAACCAGCAGATGCACAAAGGCACATGCACGCAGGCGACTAGCCATTCCATCTCGGGGTGGAAATTGGATATGCACAACCCCACGTTCGGCGCCAAATGTATCTAATAAAAGCATCCATCTCTGAAACAGTAATTTAATGTAAATGCCTATCAGGGGCCCCCTGCGTTTGAAATCGATGAAGCTCACAGGGAAACGTTTTGGCTGGACAGCGCAAGGGCACACCAGATAGATGCTCTAATAAGGCACAGCGTAATAAAATGGTGACAGAACACTGATGTCATCACTTCCCTCTGAGCTCTCCACCAATCACAGCGTACATGGGGTAACAAACTTTAAAACAAAGTCAGCATTAATTGGCTGATAAGTTATGGCCATAGTTCACTACTCTAAGTGATGAACTGCTCCCAGAAGTATAGCCAGAAAATTTCCACCAATCACCTTTGGGTTTGTTTTGTTTCTTTCAAACAACATGCTCAGTGATTGGCAAAGCTTCTCTCTGGCTTCGATGTGAAAAGCAACGACACCAACGCTACCTTCCCATGCCTGTAAAAAGCGTGTGTGCTGAATAATGTCCAACCATATGCCTTCCCTGGGTTCACCTTTAGGTATGTAGAGAACCTATCCTTGTTAACGCCTATGAAACCTTTTTCATTATAATATGAGCATGCTCCTGTGTCACTTTTTAGTAACTGAACAAATATCTATAACTTTTACTGTGCCAGCATTTCCTCCATGGGATTCATCGTAATTTTATGCAGCCTAATTTAATTTCACTTTAAATGTAAGTAGAAATCTGACTGTGGTGGGTTTAAACAAAATAAATCAAACACTTTTCCAGGAAGAGGAAGCCATCACAGCGAGGGCATCTGTGCTTAATCCTGAAAAGAACACCGCTCTCCGGTACCTTAAAGTGCGGGAGATTGAAAACGTACCGGCAACATGAATGAAGGCTATCAAAGGAGTGATTAAATCAC
Organism: Anguilla japonica; assembly: GCA_025169545.1. Classification (NCBI taxonomy): domain Eukaryota; kingdom Metazoa; phylum Chordata; class Actinopteri; order Anguilliformes; family Anguillidae; genus Anguilla; species Anguilla japonica. The sequence continues at coordinate 48,030,718 of CM045898.1, forward strand.
TCAATACCAGGTCATTACAGTAGAGCTGGGCCTGGATTTCACTTTGATTCAAGCAGACTGCTTCTGGAAATTGGCAAGTGACCCCAGAATCAGGTCAGGCCCAGCGCACAGCGGGCGGATTGTGTGGAAGGCGCTGATTAATGGGACAGACACGTCTCGTTAGGGCCCGTGGTGCCGGCCGTCCGGGGGGACGCCTCGCCCACCGTCGCCCCCGTCAACCCACCGGCTAAAATAACTATTCTACAATTGATCTGGCGCCACAATTAATGGCTTCCTCAGGAGTTTAATTCATCAAGGGCGTCAGCGTTAATGAGACAGCGCCGCAACAGAAATGAGCGGGAAAATGTCCAAAAACGAGAGAGATGAACGAGCATTAATAACAACACAAACACACACACACACACACACAAACACACAGACACACAGACACACACACACACAAACACACAAACACACACACACACACACACACACAACACACACACACACACAAACACACAAACACACACACACACAAACACACAAACACACACACACACACAAACACACAAACACACAAACACAAACACACACACACACACACACACAAACACACAAACACAAACACACACACAAACACAAACACACAAACACACACACACACACAAACACACACACACACAGACACACAAAAACACACACACACACAAACACACAGACACACAGACACACAAACACAACACACAAACACACAGACACACACAAACACACAGACATACAGACACACAAACACACAAACACACAGACACACACAAACACACAGACATACAGACACACACACACACACACACAACACACAACACACAACACACACAACACACAAACACACAAACACACAACACACAAACACACAGACACACACACACACACACACACACACACACACACACACAACACACACACACACAGACACACACAAACACACAGACACACAGACACACACACACACACACACACACACACACACACACACACACACACACACACACACACACTGAGGTGGGGTTTGCTGCTTTCATCAGCGCATTCCTTCTGTACGGACACTGGCTGATGTCCTTATTAGTGCAACAGATGTAGATTAAGATGGGAAGGGGAGAGGGAGTGAGAGAGGCTGGGAGAGCGTGAGTGAAAGAGTACAAGAGTGAGAGAGAGAGAGAGAGTGAGAGAGAGAGAGAGTGAGAGAGAGAGAGAGAGAGAGAGAGAGAGAGGGTGTGAGAGAGTCAGAGTGAGACAGAGAGAGAGAGGGAGAGAGAGAGAGAGAAGCCTAAAAAGCAGAGTAAACAGACAGGCATAAGGAGTTTTCTTTTCCCAGACAGAGAGGGACGTGATTACAGTGAATGATGCGGCCATCTTGTTTAAGGCACTCAAGCTTCAGTGAGGGTTTTGTGTTTGGTGGATGAGGAGCAATTTGGAGGATCAAACCTCCGCGGGGGGGGGGGGGGGGGGGGGCAGGTGTTGGGGGGGGGGGGGGCAGTGCACCGCACCCGGAGATGGATACCGCTCAATATTAATCAGCCTCAAATCGCTTTCCAATAGCCCCCAACACCGAGCCGTTTCCCAGGAGAGGGCCGCTCACAATGGCCTCAGACACACGCTTCTCTGTCCAATCTGGGCCCGTATTAAACTGGGGGGGGGGGGGGGGGGGGGGGGGGGGGCAGGGGGCTTGTAAAAGGGCCCGGTAAGGACCCGATATCGGCAAAATATCAAATCCAGTCCTCCACTTACCGGCTGTGGGACAGGAGACGTCCGAGCCGGGCTCAGGCACATGTGTCTTCTGGTAGAAGTGGGCTGTGCTTGGGGGGGGGCCCATGGGGGGGGAGGGGGGGGGGTGGCCACCTGGGAGGGAACCCGCTCAGAAAGTGACAGAGCGATGCGCGATCCATCATTTGCGACCACACTCAGGAAAGTCATCAGTCCTCTCTCTCTCCCTCCGCTCTCCCCCTGTTTTTCACACAATACCTGTCAGAAAACATCAAACAATATCAATATCAGTGAGGTGATACATAGAGCAATAACCACACCACAGACAGCTGCTCACTTTTTTTATGCTCAACCACAGAATTTCAACACGGCGTTTTTTTTCTGGATACAAGGGAGAGGAAACAAGGCTCTTGCTCACAGAATGGTAGAGACACACCTGAACAATCACACAAGAGAACGTCTCATTTAATGGTCACCAGGCTACCATTGTGAAATTGCAGTTCGGTTAATAAATTAAAGTTTAGATTTGTTACAGCTAAGTGGAGTTATTATATCTCGACTTTCCAAAATCCACATTTAGAATTCCCAAACACCTTACGGTAGCCTGCTCTTCCAAACCTGAGCACGGACTACAGGTAAGCCCCTCCCCTTACGGCAGCGTGCTCTTCCAAACCTGAGCACGGACTACAGGTAAGCCCCTCCCCTTACGGCAGCGTGCTCTTCCAAACCTGAGCACGGACTACAGGTAAGCCCCTCCCCTTACGTTAGCGTGCTCTTCCAAACCTGAGCACGGACTACAGGTAAGCCCCTCCCCTTACAGTAGCGTGCTCTTCCAAACCTGAGCACGGACTACAGGTAAGCCCCTCCCCTTACGGTAGCCTGCTCTTCCAAACCTGAGCAGACTACAGGTAAGCCCCTCCCCTTACGGTAGCGTGCTCTTCCAAACCTGAGCACGGACTACAGGTAAGCCCCTCCCCTTATGTTAGCGTGCTCTTTCACAGCGAGCACAGACTAGCGTGTGTGTTCAGCTAAAATGCAGCCAGCACCCCTGTCACTGTGGCAGTCCACCAGCAGAGCTGTGCAGTCCCTGCAGTTCTCAGGCTGCCCAGAGGGGGATGCTAGTGAGATGGAAGGGGGGGGGGAATTCACAGACTGTCACTCACCCTCCCTGGGCAATTTAGGCACTGGAACAGGTATAGATCACAGAAACTGGGGCACAGACACAAACGGGTTTAATCTGAGAGCAGTCAGATTTGCATTTAGTCATTAGTATTATACCAGACACCAGAGAGACAGTTTTTAACATAAAACTTTTTTTTTTTTTTTTTTAAAGAAAATAATTATTCTATCACATTGGTAGAAAACAAGATTTAATCAGCAGTTTGTGAACAATTATTAATGGATTCCCATTCCAATGGGTTTCAAATTAATGAGTCTTTTATTATGAATTCATTCATGCAAAGTAATCATACAAAACCAAAAACCCTTCAAGCTGGGAAGATCCAAGCAAATCTGTCTTATCTGTCTGCCACTAGGCGGCAGTGTTGAGAGCCTTTCAGCCTCTCTTCAGTACACAAAACACACACACACACACACACACACACAAGAATACTGTATGTGCCAGTAAACAAACACACAAGACTCTGAGGGACCAATGAGAACCTGTCTGTGTACAGGTGTGCGCTGTTTAACAAAACCCTCCAGTTCGTAAGTATAATGGTCTCTCCATGTATAGAGAAACTAATGAAGAAATCATATTAATGAAAAGACATGAGCAGGATAAGTGTTTTTCCCTTCAAGGACCTGTACAGTCTAGAGGCAGAAATGCTGGAGGGAAGGAACACACTGGAATGTTCTAGAATATTGTAGAGAGCAAGAAAAGGCAATTTTTTTAGTTTGTATTATTTATATTATTTCTGAAAGCCAGCTTCTTTCTTTAATTCAAATATTTTTATCAGAGTATTTGCCACATTTCAAATCATATTTCCTCTGTAAAATTATAATTTGATGTTTTTACAAAAGAAGAGCATGTGGTTTATTTTTTCATCAGCAGTGGGACTTCAAATCAGTACAAAATATAAAACTTTGGTAGAAATCATTTTTTAAAAATTGCATGCCCATTTCAGTTATTTTGTTTTTTTTTAAAAAAAAGATCAAAACTTATCACCCAGCTCTATGAACGGTCAAAGTTTCATAACTCAACAAATGAAATAAAATGGATTGAAATCCCGACATGACAAACCGTAACTCTAAGATGGCAAAAGGAAAAATGAAAAAGCGTATATTTATGTTTATTTTGTGGCGCTGGAGGGTCGTGGCGTGCCGTGGCTGATTGATGGGGTGGAAATCGCGCGCCCGTGAGCGTTTAGGCAGCCGGGGCTGCGGAAGCTCTGTGACATCACAGCGAAAGGAAAGCAGAGACCAGCCCCGGTTCCGCCGGGCTTAAGACCGAGCACCACCGCCAAACCAAGACAAATGGACTCATCTCTCATGCTGAATTACTGCATGTAACCACATGAAGCAGCTGAATTGAACATTAAAGTGAGGGGTTGCTATTGGCTACGAGAGGCTCGCACCTGTGATTTGTATCAGAATAACGGCATGGACATCAGTCAAGGGGATGCATGGTCGCCACCGTACATCTTTAGTGTTGTTTTACACTCTGTGTGTGTGTGTGTGTGTGTGTGTGTGTTTGTGTGTATGAGTGCGTGTGCGTGTGCGTGTGTGTGCGTGTGTGTGTGAGTGCGTGTGAGTGTGTGTGTGTGTGTGTGTGTGTGCATGAGTGCGTGCGTGCGTGTGTGTGCGTGCGTGTGTGTGCGTGCGTGTGTGTGTGTGTGTGTGTGTGCGTGTGTGTGTGTGCGTGAATGCGTGCGTGCGTGCGTGCGTGTGTGTGAGTGTGTGTGTGCGTGGTCGGTAAGCCCTGCTCAGAGCTCTGCAGGCTGGTATATGAGGAGCTCAGAGCTCTGCAGGCTGGTATATGAGGAGATGGCGCTCTGCAGGCTGGTATATGAGGAGCTCAGAGCTCTGCAGGCTGGTATATGAGGAGCTCAGAGCTCGCAGGCTGGTATATGAGGAGCTCAGAGCTCTGTGGTATATGAGGAGCTCAGAGCTCTGCAGGCTGGTATATGAGGAGCTCAGAGCTCTGCAGGCTGGTATATGAGGAGCTCAGAGCTCTGCAGGCTGGTATATGAGGAGCTCAGAGCTCTGCAGGCTGGTATATGAGGAGCTCAGAGCTCTGCAGGCTGGTATATGAGGAGCTCAGAGCTCTGCAGGCTGGTATATGAGGAGCTCAGAGCTCTGCAGGCTGGTATATGAGGAGCTCAGAGCTCTGCAGGCTGGTATATGAGGAGCTCAGAGCTCTGCAGGCTGGTATATGAGGAGCTCAGAGCTCTGCAGGGCTGGTATATGAGGAGACGGCGCTCGGGGGGGGGGGGGGGGGGGGGGGGGGGGGGGGGGCTGGGCACAATCAATCCAGTCGCCTGTCAGCCGCACACACGTTTCCTGGTAACCGTTTTGGAGACTTGTCTCTGTGACCCGCTCATTTAATGACAGATTCACAGATTAAATATTGACTGCCACCTATTACTGGCTTATATGACACATGATAAATGAAGACCGGGAACAGTCAGCTCTCTAAATTGCAGCAAAAATTGTTTATGGTTTATCGAGTATACGTGCTAGCTCAACCTCTCTGGAGCTTAAAAAATGAGGGTCACATTTTAATTGGATTAGATTTACAGATCAGTCTGTTCCTTCTCTTCGCAAACCGCATTGCACTTTTATTTCATCCGTTTATACTGCGGATATTCAAAATAACATCTCTGCAATCATCTCTCCTAACTCGCCTCAGAAGGTGAACTGTACTGAAGCTGCTGTCTAATTAAAATGTACTGTATCTTAAGATAGTTAATGAGGCAGAGAACAGTATTAGATTCATATTAATCAAAAATGATTCATCTTCCATTGACACTTTCACAAACTGTAAGCCAACCATAACATCGATAACAGAAATGACGGCGAGAACAGTTGGAAACGAAAAAAGTGGCAGTGAGATTTGTAGAGTATAGAGTGTTTCAGAGTTCGAAGTTCTTTATAAGAAGGGGGGGGGGGGGGTGGCCAAAGACTAGCAAAGACGACAACAACGACCGATGTGTAGCCCCCACCAGGACAATGCACGGCAGCCATTTTGTGTCAGAACGCTCACCACACATTGGGGGTAGAGAGGGAGGGCTGAGTTGAGACTGAGACTATCTTTAGTCCCACACTGAGCCTGTCTCTATACTGAGTCCACACTGAGTCTGTCTCTATACTGAGCCACACTGAGTCTGAGTCTGTCTCTATACTGAGTCACACTGAGTCACACTGAGTCTGTCTCTATACTGAGTCACACTGAGTCACACTGAGTCTGTCTCTATACTGAGTCACACTGAGTCTGTCTCTATACTGAGCCACACTGAGTCTGAGTCTGTCTCTATACTGAGTCACACTGAGTCTGTCTCTATACTGAGTCACACTGAGTCTGTCTCTATACTGAGCCACATTGAGTCACACTGAGTCTGTCTCTATACTGAGTCACACTGAGTCACACTGAGTCTGTCTCTATACTGAGTCACACTGAGTCACACTGAGTCTGTCTCTATACTGAGCCACACTGAGTCTGTCTCTATACTGAGTCACACTGAGCCACACTGAGTCTATCTCTATACTGAGCCACACTGAGTCTGTCTCTATACTGAGTCACACTGAGTCACACTGAGTCTGTCTCTATACTGAGTCACACTGAGTCTGAGTCTGTCTCTATACTGAGTCACACTGAGTCACACTGAGCCTGTCTCTATACTGAGTCACACTGAGTCTGTCTCTATACTGAGCCACACTGAGTCTGTCTCTATACTGAGCCACACTGAGTCTGTCTCTATACTAAGTCTGAGTCTGTCTCTATACTGAGCCACACTGAGTCTGTCTCTATACTGAGTCACACTGAGTCTGAGTCTGTCTCTATACTGAGTCACACTGAGTCACACTGAGTCACACTGAGTCTGAGTCTGTCTCTATACTGAGTCACACTGAGTCTGTCTCTATACTGAGCCACACTGAGTCTGTCTCTATACTGAGTCACACTGAGCCACACTGAGTCTATCTCTATACTGAGCCACACTGAGTCTGTCTCTATACTGAGTCACACTGAGTCTGAGTCTGTCTCTACACTGAGTCACACTGAGTCTGTCTCTACACTGAGTCACACTGAGTGTCTCTATACTGAGCCACACTGAGTCTGTCTCTACACTAAGTCACACTGAGTCACACTGAGTCTGAGTCTGTCTCTACACTAAGTCACACTGAGTCACACTGAGTCTGTCTCTATACTGAGTCACACTGAGTGTCTCTATACTGAGTCACACTGAGTCTCTCTATACTGAGCCACACTGAGTCTGTCTCTATACTGAGTCCACACTGAGTCTGTCTCTATACTGAGTCACACTGAGTCTGTCTCTATACTGAGCCACACTGAGTCTGTCTCTATACTGAGCCACATTGAGTCTGAGTCTGTCTCTATACTGAGTTACACTGAGTCACACTGAGTCACACTGAGTCTGTCTCTATACTGAGTCACACTGAGTCTGAGTCTGTCTCTATACTGAGTCACACTGAGTCTGAGTCTGTCTCTATACTGAGCCACACTGAGTCACACTGAGTCTTTCTCTATACTGAGCCTGAGTCTCTATGCTGAGACTAAGTAAGACAGCATCTGTTTAACCCGTGATGTTTCTTTGGAGGCTGACAGCCAAATTGACACTGCATCTTTATTAACACCCGGGCTGTTGATGAACCTGCTCTGTTACAGTTAGAAATTAATCCCGTGGGCGGTGGACTGTGGAGATTGAATTCCCCGACCAGACAATCAGAAGGAATTTCCATGATTTATGTGTTGGGAGCTTGTCCATATATCCATGAGCATGCAAGCTTTTTAGACAATATTGGAGAAAAAAATTTGCAAAGGTATGCACAACAAACAAATCTGGATGATGAATTATAAATCACCTGAGGAAGATTAATCAGGTCACAATCTACAGCTCAGCTTAGGCACGGTTTGGGCTCACTCTCACACACACACACACACACACACACACACACACACACTTAGAAGGCTTTGAAAGGATGAATTACTGACTCAGCTGCATTAAAAACTTGGCTCTTTACGTGAATGTTAACAAGCTGGGAGCTTCTAGCTCTGTGCTTGACTGAATGGCTGTGCTTTACCATAACCTGACTACAGGATGAGAACAAACAATCTCTATATCCGCTGCCCCCCCCCCCCCCCCCCCCCCCCACTCTACCCCACAAACCCTACAAACCCCACCCCTCCTGAAGGACACAAGCCCAGCATATACCAAGACCCTACGGTGGTCCTGCCATATCCAGACAGGGCTCTGGCCTCTAGTCTCTCTATTGGGGTTCACAGAATGGCGTTGTTTTCCCTGCGCCTCTGCAGTGTAGTGCTGAGAGGAACTGAAGAGGGTGACGGGATTTGGAAGGTATGCCTGGAGCTGGTCTGGGGGTCTGTTGCTGCACAGCTAGGCTCCCAGATTATTCTCCAGGTCTGCGGGGAGCACCTCCCCCACACACACACACACACACCCCCCCACTGACATCACAGGAGAAAGGAGATGGATGAACCTCTGGCTGCTGGCCGAGCAGCACCAGGCCAGGCCTGAGCCCCACCCCCTGGCTGTGATAGGTCGAGCGCGGTGCTTTGTAAATACTGCAGTCGGGCTGGCCCTGGAGGTCATGCAGACAAGAGGGTTCCTCCCACGGGACAACTGTGCCTCGGGCTAGCTGCAGTGTCCCAGCACCCTGTCTCCCAGCTCCCTGTCCCTCTGTCTCTCAGCACCCTGTCTCTCTGTCTCTCAGCCCCCCAGCTCCCTGTCCCTCTGTCTCTCTGTCCCCCAGCTCTCTGTCTCTCTGTCTCCCAGCTCCCTGTCTCTCTGTCTCCCAGCTCTCTGTCCCCCAGCTCTCTGTCTCTCTGTCTCCCAGCTCTCTGTCTCTCTGTCCCCCAGCTCTCTGTCTCTCTGTCCCCCAGCTTTCTCTCTCTCTGTCCCCCAGCTCTCTGTCTCTCTGTCCCCCAGCTCCCTGTCTCTCTCTCTCTCTGTCTCTCAGCTCTCTGTCTCTCTGTCTCTCTGTCCCTCTGTCTCCTGTCCCCCAGCTCTCTCTCTCTCTGTCTCCCTGTCTCTCTGTCTCCCAGGGGTACACTTCCCTTGCAGAAATTTCAGCCCTGGCTATAATCTCATGGAAGCTGTTTTTTTAGGAGTCTCTGAATATTATGACCATGTGCCAACCTACTGTTGTTTTTGTTTGTTTGTTTGTTTTACAGTTCCGATTGCCCACTCATATACATGTGAAATTAAGCAGCACATGAGGCAGGGCAGAATGAGCCTCTCTGTTATTGCTTGGCCTGGCCAGCGCAGAGACCCTCATTGACTATGAAGCGATTCGCTGTGCAAACAAACTTTGGCCTAAACTACATGACATAAACTGATACGTTTTGTGGAGAAGCGGAAAGCGTTGCCTTTGGCCACCGCAGTGTGCGTAACCCCCCTGGCCGAACTAGCCAAGGTGCTCGCGCACCAGCGCTACGGGCGAGAGTTTAGCTGGGAGCGGAAGTGAAGGTCCATGAAATCTGTAGGAGGAATGGTCAACTCTGATTAATGGCAGTGATTTGTCTGCCTTGATTGTGTTTTAATATTATTTTTCAGCGATTCCTGCCGGACCTGCTGACCACGCTCGGGCTGATTAAAGCCCTCTCACGCCGCGGCTGATTTTGACAAAGTGGGCCCCATTTCCCATCCTGAGGGGAGACGTGGCCAGCCAAGCGAAACAGACTGAAAACACAGACTGGCTGGGGGAGGGGGGGCAGGTGAGGGGGGGGGGGGGGGGCGGGGGGGCAGGTGGCGGGGGGGCAGGTGAGGGGGGGAGGGGGGGCAGGTGAGGGGGGGGGGGATGCGGATGGCTTTCCGAGGGACAAAGGGGGTGGGGTGGGGGGTGTAGGGCTGTCTAAGATCATGAGCGAATGCGTAGCCGATGTACCGTTTCCAGCACAGACAGCCGTATCGGCAGGAGAGCCGCGGCGTACGACGCAAAGAAAAACAGCCGTTTCATGGTCTTACTGTAATGGTGCTGTGGAACATGCCCTGCTAGCGGACCAGGCTCGCCCCCGGACCCCCGCTCTCCCCCGGACCCCCGCTCTCCCCCGGGAGTGCTCGGGGGGGGGGGGGGGGGGGGGGGTGAGGACTCTGGGCTCGCACCAACAAAACTCCTCAGCGGTCACGCTCCCCTCCTTCCGTCTCCTTTTTTATATTTTTTTATTTGGTGCGTTTCGTTTTGGTCAAAATTGACTCGAGCCTCAAAATGCCGAGCGAGTTAATGATCCGGCCTTTGTTGGCGGGCTGTGTTCTGCAACATGTCCTCAAATTACACAGCGCGCCATTACCCAGGGCCCGCTTTCGCAGGCTGCGCTATTACACAATAAATACCAGCCTGCCCTTCAGCGGGCACGCCAGCGCCAGGGCCGCAGCCTCTCAACTTAACTTCACGCCACAGTGAACTTTCTGGGGCGAGTCTCTGTCCTTATCGTAATAAACGGCCCAGTGTTTGCACAGCTTAGGCTCCCCCGGGCCGACCAATTACTCCCTTACTGCGCAATTATAAATATTCACCAAAACATGAAAAATTGATCAGTGTGTATTAACTCCAAGATGGAATGGAATTAAAACAAATATTGTTCCCACTGCAGAGCATTAGCAATATTTATGAGACGGATGGAGGAAGAATGGTAAAGGGGAAGCTGCAGAAGAGGCTGAAGTATTCATGTGCACAGATTTACATTTGAGAAGCTGAGCAGAGAAAAGTGCGAACCCACACAAGTGCGGTTTCACCGGGTGAGCCTGTGACCTTCTGCATTAACTTTGCATTCGTACAAAAAAAAAAAAAAAACAATAGGAATCTCAATCTTTCTTCATCGGAGACTCTTTCATTTTCAGCGTGAATGCGTCCCGTTCAGTGGCCCCGTGTGAGCGGGGGGAGGGCATTATCATCGGGCATAACGGGGTAATTCTGATTTATGAAGGGAGGAGGAGCCGTGCAGGCTTCAGTGCAGGACCTGGAGCACGCGCCATATGGGCTCAGTCAGGCAGACCCGCATTTCACAGTGTCCCCCCCCACGGGCATGCCCAGTGTCCCCCCACCCCCCCCCCCCCCCCCCCCCCCGCCACCCCCCGGATCCGGCCATGCCAGTGTCCCACCACCCCCCAGATCCGGCCATGCCCAGTGTCCCCCCACCCCCCAGATCCGGCCATGCCCAGTGTCCCACCACCCCCCCCCCACTCAACCAGCCATGCCCAGTACCCCCCCCCCCCCCCCCCCCTCAACCAGCCATGCCCAGTACCCCCCACCCCCCCCCCCCCCCCCCCACTCAACCAACCATGCCCAGTGCACAGCCCCCCCCCCCACTGAACTGCCCATGCCCAGACCCGCCCGCTTACACGAGCATGCCCAGACCCATCGCCCCCCCCCCCCCCCCCAACTCACACAGCCATGCCCAGAGCCCCCCCCCCACTGAACCAGTCCCCCCCCCCCCCCCCCTGAACTGCCATGCCCAGACCTGCTCAGTCACACGCCCATACCCAGACCCCCCTCTCACACAGCTTCTCTCATAATCAGTCACGAATGCTGTCTATTAAAAATTCATAACCTTTACCCATCCTTGCGATTGGCTCTGCAAGTTAATTTTCTGTGCTGTATGTGCAGGTTAGATGCAAGCAAAATGTCTCATTCGGGAAGGAAAAATAATTTGTGCAGTCCTTTCATCTTTTCTTGTCTCGCACAAAGAATGTGCTTTTTCCCCTGCTCTTATACTTGAAAGATACATGGAAAAAGGTCAGAGTCATCAAGGTGAATTAACAGAATTGTGATTTGGCTCATTGACAGTCACAAAAAGACCCCCTTTGTTACTGACATCATGCATAAACATGTGACCTGCACAATGTTAATCACTGAATGCCACTCGCGTTCAGTGAGCTGCACCTTCACAATCTGTACATCCTTCTCTATCTGCGCACAAATCAAAGCGCGAATGATAAAAGTCGAATAAAGGGAGGCTTTTCAGCCACAAAAACACATTTCACACATGGAAGGCCGCGAACGCAAGCCCACATATCTCTGCAGCCGCGGCGCTAAGGCGGGCTAGCGGTGGAGGCAGGGTATTATAATACCGAGGGCACCAGAATCCAAAGCTGTAGGTTAGCCTGCCACAGACCCTGACCACCGTGTTAGACTCCCAGAGACCCTGAACACAATGTTAGCCTGCCACAGACCCTGAACACTGCGTTAGACTCCCAGAGACCCTGAACACCATGTTAGCCTACCACAGACCCTGAACACCATATTAGACTCCCAGAGACCCTGAACACCACGTTTGACTCCCAGAGACCCTGAACACCACGTTAGACTCCCAGAGACCCTGAACACCACGTTAGACCCCCCAGAGACCCTGAACATCGCATTAGACCCCTCACAGACCCTGAACACCACGTTAGACTCCCAGAGACCCTGAACACCGCGTCAGACTCCCAGAGACCCTGAACACCATGTTAGACTCCCAGAGACCCTGAACACCACGTTCGACTCCCAGAGACCCTGAACACCACGTTAGACCCGACCCTGAAACAACCGCGTTAGACCCCCAGAGACCCTGAACACCATGTTAGACTCCCAGAGACCCTGAACACCACGTTAGACTCCCAGAGACCCTGAACATCACGTTAGACCCCCCAGAGACCCTGAACACCGCGTTAGACCCCCAGAGACCCTGAACACCATGTTAGACTCCCAGAGACCCTGCATACCATGGTACCCCCAAGGTATGCAACCTGAATAAGCAGCTGTATAATTCCACTGCAGGCAAGGAGTGAAAAGTCTGGATGAGACGATCTGATAAATGGCTGAGTGTAATTTAATTCTGGGACACAGGGGATTGTGGGTATTTCTCATTTTCCTATTAACAAGTAAACAAAATGTGATGGAAAGAGTGCCAATCTGTTCAGAAAAGAAAAAGAAAAGGAAAACAGAGAGAGCTCACAGAGACTGCTGGGACTCCTCACACATTAACAGGCTGTTTGTCTACGTTTCCAAAGTACACCGTGCGGTTTGTAATTATTGTGATTTCTGAGAATAGAACTAGACAAAAAAAAAAAAGAAAACCTGGTGAGAAAGCAAATGGAAGCTGGCGTGCTGTTCAGCGCTGATGATACGACAGAAGCTTCCAGAAGCTCTTTCTGAGAGAGCCACTGTGTTGGGTGAGTGAGGGTAAGCTCTTTCTGAGAGAGCCACTGTGTTGGGTGAGTGAGGGTAAGCTCTTTCTGAGAGAGCCACTGTGTTGGGTGAGTGAGGGTAAGCTCTTTCTGAGAGAGCCACTGTGTTGGGGTGAGTGAGGGTAAGCTCTTTCTGAGAGAGCCACTGTGTTGGGTGAGTGAGGGTAAGCTCTCTCTGAGAGAGCCACTGTGTTGGGTGAGTGAGGGTAAGCTCTTTCTGAGAGAGCCACTGTGTTGGGTGAGTGAGGGTAAGCTCTCTCTGAGAGAGCCACTGTGTTGGGTGAGTGAGGGTAAGCTCTCTCTGAGAGAGCCACTGTGTTGGGTGAGTGAGGGTAAGCTCTCTCTGAGAGAGCCACTGTGTTGGGTGAGTGAGGGTAAGCTCTTTCTGAGAGAGCCACTGTGTTGGGTGAGTGAGGGTAAGCTCTTTCTGAGAGAGCCACTGTGTTGGGTGAGTGAGGGTAAGCTCTCTCTGAGAGAGCCACTGTGTTGGGTGAGTGAGGGTAAGCTCTTCTGAGAGAGCCACTGTGTTGGGTGAGTGAGGGTAAGCTCTTTCTGAGAGAGCCACTGTGTTGGGTGAGTGAGGGTAAGCTCTCTCTGAGAGAGCCACTGTGTTGGGTGAGTGAGGGTAAGCTCTCTCTGAGAGAGCCACTGTGTTGGGTGAGTGAGGGTAAGCTCTCTCTGAGAGAGCCACTGTGTTGGGTGAGTGAGGGTAAGCTCTCTCTGAGAGAGCCACTGTGTTGGGTGAGTGAGGTAAGCTCTCTCTGAGAGAGCCACTGTGTTGGGTGAGTGAGGGTAAGCTCTCTCTGAGAGAGCCACTGTGTTGGGTGAGTGAGGGTAAGCTCTCTCTGAGAGAGCCACTGTGTTGGGTGAGTGAGGGTAAGCTCTCTCTGAGAGAGCCACTGTGTTGGGTGAGTGAGGGTAAGCTCTCTCTGAGAGAGCCACTGTGTTGGGTGAGTGAGGGTAAGCTCTCTCTCAGAGAGCCACTGTGTTGGGTGAGTGAGGGTAAGCTCTCTCTGAGAGAGCCACTGTGTTGGGTGAGTGAGGGTAAGCGCTCTCTGAGAGAGCCACTGTGTTGGGTGAGTGAGGGTAAGCTCTTCTGAGAGAGCCACTGTGTTGGGTGAGTGAGGGTAAGCTCTCTCTGAGAGAGCCACTGTGTTGGGTGAGTGAGGGTAAGCTCTCTCTGAGAGAGCCACTGTGTTGGGTGAGTGAGGGTAAGCTCTCTCTGAGAGAGCCACTGTGTTGGGTGAGTGAGGGTAAGCTCTCTCTGAGAGAGCCACTGTGTTGGGTGAGTGAGGGTAAGCTCTCTCTGAGAGAGCCACTGTGTTGGGTGAGTGAGGGTAAGCTCTCTCTCTGAGAGAGCCACTGTGTTGGGTGAGTGAGGGTAAGCTCTCTCTGAGAGAGCCACTGTGTTGGGGTGAGTGAGGGTAAGCTCTCTCTGAGAGAGCCACTGTGTTGGGTGAGTGAGGGTAAGCTCCTTCTGAGAGAGCCACTGTGTTGGGTGAGTGAGGGTAAGCTCTCTCTGAGAGAGCCACTGTGTTGGGTGAGTGAGGGTAAGCTCTTTAGGGTAAGAGGACAGCCCCGTGGGGTTATTACATCTTACAAGAGGGCTAATGCCGTCAACTTAAAAACACTGCAATTATACATGTTGTTGTTTCATTTATGCAAGCAATATGACACTAGATAAGAAAATAAGAGTGGCCAGCACTCACAGTCATCAGTAAATCAACACTGATTTTACCTTGAATTTATTCCTGAGTAGTTGTGGTGGATCATGCAGAAAAAAATTTCATAAATAATACATTTTCCATAAACCTTCACACCAATAACATGAATCATATTGAACAACACGGTTCTCACATGAACACTATTAGTAATCGCATGCATGCATTTGGTATGACATACGGCCAAAATGTCTAAAATTCCACATTTTTAACACACTCAGTCAGAGGGGCTCATAAAGGGGGCGGGAGACTTGGGTACCCGTGGCGAAGGTCTGGGCAGGATTAGCTGCTGGGTGGAGCAGATTGGGTGATGAGTACTGTGCTGGTAGCAGTCGGGTAACGTGCTAACGCGCTAACATGCTAACATGCTGTGGTCCCCATCGCCTTCGCGGCTTCGCGCTTTTGTATGTTATGCATATACAGCAATACACTGAGCATATGCGGTTAAAACTGAATCAGACCATAGAGCCACCTGTCACATTTCCAATTACACTCCAAACCCACAAGCCCTTCCGCTGTGATGTTGATGTAGTCTTCGTTTTATTTCATATCGACAATAATCTCCACGGAGCAGTATCAGATTAACAGGTAGATTGGGGATTTGGTTTGAGACTAACCCCACGGACACGCTCTCTCTCAGACGCACAGGAGATAAAGATAAACCCGTCACGCCAGTGGAATTCTGGGCCAGGTCACGATGCCGCACTCGTCTCTGTCCCAGTCCGGCTGGGAATGCCTTCATAACGCAGTGTTTTCTGGGTCTGTGAAAGAGGACAGACCAGGGCTTTTCAGGGAAAGCCTTCAGCAGTTTTATATTTTAACTGACACACATTCTTTTTTTAAACACGCTTTTTAATCTTTTAGGGATGCTTTTATATGTTTATTAATGTATTATCTCCATTCTCCTGCTGTTTGTATCTGTCCTTGTTTCGCTAATGTTTTATGTTTTGCTTTGTTCTTCGCAATGCTGCTGGGTGATGCCCAAATTTCTCCTAGTGGGGATTAATAAAGTACCTCTGTCTGTCTCTGTCCGTCTGTCGGTGTGCTGTCAGCGTGCGGGAGGTCAGACAGAGCTTTTTTTTTCAAAAATATCTTCTGTCGCTTTGTTCCTCAGAAGGTAATCAGGTGAGAGATATGAACTCAGAATAGGAATACCTCAACTGTCTGTTATTATTTCTGTTACATCAACTTCATCTCAAATTCTCCACTTGAAAAATAACATGGTAATCATTGGATTTATTGTAATTTCAAGAACTCTTTGACAAGAAACTGTTATGCACACACACACACAGGCACAGAAACACACACACACAAACACATACACGCACGCACACATACACACATATGCCTGCACACACACACATTACAATACAAAGTCATTTCAGAGATTTAGGGCTATCTCAGATTCAACCGCATAGATTTCCAGGTCCCTTACAAATCTGTCAGCAAACAGGAATCACAATGCGGGAGACACATTACACATAACAGAGGCACTTACCTCAGGGAAGAGGCAGGAATTAGTCTCACTAAAGTACGCTTGCTAAGGGCTTGTTGACACAGAAATGGCAGAAGTTATTTCTGCACAGTGCAAGGTTTAAAAGGGACTGGTGAAAGGAGGAAAGCTTGGGAAGAGACTAGAACACCACAGAAGGGGAGAGCGGGAAGCAACCACTAATGCAGAACCTGCTTACATTGTGTTTTGCAGTAACACTGCAAACAGCCATTAGGCCAATGTATCACTTATCAGTATTGCAGAATTGAGACCATTACACATCGCCAAACTCTTATTATATAAACTGTTATAGTTCTATATTCACTGATGTACCCTAAATTTCTTAGCTAAGAAATCTAAATCCCCAGTACTAAATATGTGCAATATGCATAAACTGAAACACAAGTGAAAACTGCATTTGAAACACTGACTGGGATTGCACTGGAAAATGCTAATCTGTAGGTAAATGCTGATCTGCAGGTAAATGCTGATTTGCAGGTAAATGCAGATCTGTAGGTAAATGCAGGTCTGCAGGTAAATGCTGATCTGCAGGTAAATGCAGATCTGTAGGTAAATGCTGATCTGCAGGTAAATGCAGATCTGCAGATAAATGCTGATCTACAGGTAAATGCAGGTCTGCAGGTAAATGCTGATCTGCAGGTAAACCAGGTAAATGCTGATCTGCAGGTAAACCAGGTAAATGCTGATCTGCAGGTAAATGCTGATCTGCAGGTAAATCCAGGTAAATGCTGATCTGCAGGTAAATGTAGGGCAGCAGTTAAGCTGTCTACTGTGTCGCGCCATCCTTAACTTCCTCTCTTAACATTAAGGACTAAAGTTAAGACCTGAATCACAGGGCTCATGCTCATAGTGCCCCCCCACCCGCCATGCCTGCAAGGCCCTGTGCCTCATCCACTCCTGGCCACACCCAATAAGCAGGTGTCCAGTGCAGAGGAACAGAATTCAATCTGTCTGTGGACACGCCCCTGGGGCCTGGAGAAAATGGGCAGCATCTGTCGAACATTTCTTCTCCCTCTCTCTCTCTCTCTCTCTCCCTCTCTCTCTCTCACTCTGTCTCTCTTGCTCTCTCAGGGTCTCTCTCTAGCTCTCTTTGATGCTCTCTCTCTATTGGGCTGTAAAATTGGATAGTAGATTGTCCTCTTTAAACCCCCCCCCCTTAATCACATAAGCAGATTTTTCTCCGGAATCTCTGTCCACCCCCCCCCCCCCCCCAGCCACAGACGGATCCGGACGCACCACGGAGGAGCAGGTGTGGGGTAAAACGCAGGTGAGGAGCAGGTGTGGGGTAAAACGCAGGTGAGGAGCGGTGTGGGGTAAAACGCAGGTGAGGAGCGGTTGTGGGGTAAAACGCAGGTGAGGAGCGGTTGTGGGTAAAACGCAGGTGAGGAGCGGTGTGTGGGGTAAAACACAGGTGAGGAGCGGTTGTGGGGTAAAAACGCAGGTGAGGAGCGGGTGTGGGGTAAAACGCAGGTGAGGAGCGGTTGTGGGGTAAAACGCAGGTGAGGAGCGGTTGTGGGGTAAAACGCAGGTGAGGAGCGGTTGTGGGGTAAAACGCAGGTGAGGAGCGGGTGTGGGGTAAAACGCAGGTGAGGAGCGGGTGTGGGGTAAAACGCAGGTGAGGAGCGGGTGTGGGGTAAAACGCAGGTGAGGAGCGGGTGTGGGGTAAAACGCAGTTCAGACACAGCCGTAATCCTGCCTACTGGGCCGGACCAGTCAGACAGCCGCACAGCAAGGGCAAATAATACCGTCACTGAAAACGAAGAAAGAAAACGAGGGGATAAAAAACCCCAAGCGTGAGACTGGAGATGTAGACGTCAGACTGAGAGCGAATGTGAGATCACTGAGAGCGTGCTGTCCCATCTCTGATCTCTTCACCTTCCTGCCTCCCTCCCTCCCTCCCTCCCTCCCTTTCTTTTTCTCCGCAGAGATTACGAGCACGCTCGCACGGTTTCCATGGCGATCTGCTTCTCTACACGCCGACACGCCGCGGCCCTCTCAACCGCCATCACAGGGCGGAGCTGTGAGGCCTGAGGCCTGCAACGCCCAGGGGGGGAAAGTCCAGGGGCCAGAAAGTAAAAGTCTGCCCTGTGTTTCTTCCACCCATTACCAGCTGATTCTACTAACCAGTTCCACCTCCTGGCTGAAGAACTGTGCTAATTAGCGAATCCAGGTGGTTGGAACTATTACTTTCTGAACCTGGATTTTCCACCTCTGGTAATGTCTGTAATGGAGAGCGAACCTCCGGACTCTGCGCTCCTGCAGGGGGATGAGAGCACAGCCGGATCCCTCTTTAATCACACAAACAAACAGAGGAACAAACAAACGCAGGCACCCGATCACTCAAGGCGATGCTAATTAAGCGCTCAAACATTTGCAGCATGACAAATGGCGGCGTCGGTCTAGGATAGCAGAAAAAATGAAATTTAAAAAACAGACAAAGCAAATAAAAATTAATCAAATACGATATAAAAATCATCACTAATGCTAGTGCCATCTGCCCCACCACACTGCCCCCCCGCACCCACCACCACACTGTCCCCCCCGCCCCCCTCACCCACCACCACACTGTCCCCCCCGCCCCCCTCACCCACCAACACACTGCCCCCCCTGCCCCCCTCACCCACCACCACACTGCCCCCCTCACCCACCACCACACTGCCCCCCCTCACCCACCACCACACTGTCCCCCCCGCCCTCCTCACCCACCACCACACTGCCCCCCTCACCCATTACCACACTATCCCCCCCCCCCCCCCCCTCACCCACCACACTGCCCCACTACCACACTATCCCCCCCCCCCCCCCCCCCCCCTCACCCACCACCACACTGCCCCCCTGATATTTCTACTGAATGGAATATGGAGATGCATAAGGTGGGAGGTAAGTTCCCACAATGCACCCCCCCCCCCCCCTCACCTAGGGTGGGGAGTTCCCACAATTCCCCCAGACACACAGCACTTGTGATTCCAAGCTGCCTCCATAGAATCCAGCCTTCATAGTTAGGCAGCGAATCCGTAAAAAACACGATGTTTTCTAACGTACTGCTTGCTGGTTTTGTCATGGAGAGGAGAGGGGAGGAGAGGGCACTGAACCAAATGGAAATAATTCTTCCTGGTGAGTTTTTCTTTTATTTTGTTTTTTTGTTTGTTTTTTGTATTTTCTTAAACTAAATGAACATTAATTTTCCAATTTTTCAAGCTCACAAATGAAAACCTAAAAAAACTTGGGCAATGTTCAGTGCTGGAGTTTGGAGGACTAAAGAAAAAAATGTCCCGCAAGAGGGGTCTCAAGTATTCTAAAGGAGAGTTAGCTGCTCTAAAAGTGAGACTGAAGTCTTAAAATCTTAAGACTTATTGTGAGAGTGATCAGCTAGCATGTGTACAAAGGATTTGCATGCCTGGCATTGCCTAATAAAGTAACAGCAAAAAGTCAAAATATTTAATTAACGAGCTTCCTTTATAGAAACAGCCTTATCACCAATAATGAACTCACACTGGGCATAGAACCACAGTGATATGCTTTCTTTTTATCAATGTGCACAGTGGTTTGGAGAGATACGCTCAACTAGTAATCATTTGTTACACTTCTAAAATTGCAAAATAAAAAATAAAAACATTAAATTTCCTGAAGTAGCAGAGACAATATTATAAATACATAACAAGTGTTCCAATTCTACTTTCTTCTGCATTAAACTTTATCATACATTTGAACCTCAGTTCTCATATGTCTTTCTGAAATAATGTACCTCTATTCCCTGAATTTAAATGAAACCAGAAACTATTTTTACACACGAGGAAAAGACTGTGACCACTAAGGATAATGTATTTAAATGGTGGTTCATACCGCATACGGAAATCCAAGAGAAGTAATTTCCTTTTAGAATATAAAACTGCTTAAATGATTAGACACAGAAACGCCACACATTGTCTGGGCCAGCGTGCCTTATCAGTTACAATATCAAGATTATTATTATGTGGCGCATACTGATAGAACATTCATAAAGCATCATAATGCAACACGAACACATCACATCACACCTGAAGGAGTCATTTCTGCATGGTTGGAAAACACACATACACACACACACACACACTCGCTCTCTCTCACACACACACATACACACACACTCTCTCACTCTCTCACACACACACTCACAATAAGTCTTAAGATTTTTCTTTCTCTCTCTCTCTCACACACACACACACACACACCATCACACACTCACTCACAGACATGCACTCATACTCTTTCTCACACACACACAAATACACTATCACATACGCATGCACTCATATGCACTCACACAATCACACTCTCTCTCTCACACACACACACACACACTCTCTCTCTCACACACACACACTATCACACACTCACACCAACACACACTCATACAATCACACTCACTCCCACACACACGCATGCACTCACATACACACACATTCACACTCACACAGTGTACCATCCTAGCTAGCAGAGAAGGTCTGGTGTTGTGATTAGCATTCTGGTGTCTGCTCAGTAGGGCATTAACGCCATGGCAAACTGATTTAATCTTCCGTCAAAAATCTTTTCTGTAGTTTCTGTCACAGTGAAATAAGATAAAATACGAAAAATAAAAATAAATTAATAAAACAAAATAATAAAAAAAACGGATTGTTTGGCAAAATGAATAAGCACAAATGCATCTAAATCAGCCTTTCTTCGGCTGGAGGGATATGAGCTGGTGTAAATGTATAATTACAGAACCACAATCCCACTCTTTAGTCCCAGCAGGGCTCCCATTCACGGAAAGATCAATGCCTTCTTCCCGTAACCGCGGAAACAGCCATCCATCCATACGCAGCCTCATCCTTCACTCCAACGGGGAGCGGCCATCAATAATTACTCCTGTGCAACACGAACATTTTTATGTAGATGTTCACTTTAATGTAATCTATGTGGAGGGCCTGTCAGTCATAATGGATGGAGGCAGATCTCAGGGCCTCCTCTGGGTTAAGAGGCAGACCGGGAGACGCAGGCAGGTGCAGGCAGGCGCAGGCAGACGCAGGCAGGCGCAGGCAGGCGCAGGCAGGCGCAGGCAGGCGCAGGCAGGCAGAGGCAGGCAGACGCAGGCTGGCGCAGGCAGGCGCAGGGCGCGTTAAAAGGTTCAGTTAACCGGCTCACGCATGCCCTGCGGAAGCACGGAGAGAGAGAGAGACGCATCAAAGAGCTCAACATGTGTCAAGCTGTCACAGCCAATCACCGACTCACGGATCTGAAACTACCATGACGCTTTGCTGCAGAGCGTCCTGAGATTAGCTCATGCAAGAGATTGACAGTCAGTGGTGCTGTATCTCTAACCATTTCACTCTGTCTCATCCTACCTAACAAGTGTGTGTGTGTGCGTGTGTATGTATATATATATATATATATAGTGCCATGAAAAAGTATTGGCCCCTTCCTGATTTCTTCTGTTACTGCACATTTGTCACACCTACGGGTTTCCGATTTTTAGACAGAATGTAATGTAAGACAAATGGAATGTGAGTAACACAAAAGGCATTTTTTTAACTGTTTAATGAAAAAAGTTGTCAAACACTCATACCAACTCAAAGTGAATATAAGTGAACGATAAATTGGGTCAGTCCTCACGAGGACTGTAAAAAAAAACAAAGGATAAAACGGCAGGACAACATGCAGTGCATGTTTAACCTCACACGCCTACACTGTCACAGGACTGCAGCGCTGAGAGGCTGCAGGTTCTAATCCAGGGGCCAGAGGGAGTCATTAGGACGCAAAGCGACCCTGTTAAGCCATGAATCAGGAAAGGCTCTGCCGGCTCGTGCGTCTGACACAGTGCTAAAGAGTCAATGCTGCTTGCCAAAAAAAATGAAGAAATAAATAAATTCATAAATAAAAATAAAAAGATGAGTTCTCGATAGTCCTCTGCTGTCTGTTTGACTGCACTTGGCCTGAAACATTCAGGGTATTATGGAGAGATTTTTTAAAGAGTGTCTGAATGTTTAGGCTGATCTCTGCAGTCTGAGCCTCAGGGGAGATGTGGGGCTTGTTAGCATGGAGGAGAACAACAGCAACCTGTCAAGAGAGCGCAAACCGGGGCTCCAGGAAGAGTTCATTTCACCTTTTCCACATCAGCTGACTGTGTGAAGCCAATGGGGTACAACTGTAATGTATGCATGACTGTAATGATTGGATGGAGGGGAGTCACATGGTGCGGATGCAGAGAATCGCTGCAAGTCTGCTTGGACTGCATAGCAGGCCTTCGTTCTCCCGTTTTATTCATCGAAAAGTTTGGCTCATCGCCCTTAATCGTGCAAAAACTCCAAAAACAACACACATCTTCAATAAACAAAGAAATGGCCAATCTGGCAACGAAACACTTCCCAGGCAAAGCCAAAAACAAAAAAAAAAAAAAAAAAAAACCCACACACAGCACCGCTAACAAAAGTCCTGCTCCGTAGGCCTGAGCTCCAGGCCTTTTATTAGGCCCAGTGACTGGGTGAGAGGCCACAGCTGCAGTGATTACCATGCAGCACAGCTGTGGCCATACCTGTGTGTGGGGCTGGTGCTGCCCCCTGGTGGACAGTGCCCCAACTCCCTTCTTGGCACCAAAGTACATGTCTTGACAGATCTGGGAATGAAGTGGTCCAGGCACCATTTGAAAGCGGGTTCCAAATTTTTCCCACTGTTCATTTGCTCATTCCGAATGAAACTGGGAAAAGCGAGCATAAATGCCACATGTCTAATATACTGCACAAGATTAA
Source organism: Anguilla japonica (assembly GCA_025169545.1). Lineage (NCBI taxonomy): Eukaryota > Metazoa > Chordata > Actinopteri > Anguilliformes > Anguillidae > Anguilla > Anguilla japonica. The sequence goes on from CM045898.1 coordinate 48,053,822, forward strand.
TATGCACATGCCTGCTGAAAAGTGCTAAGAAGTGGGGGAAAAAGTTCAAAGCTGATTGATTGCAGAATGAAAAAAACTAATGGAAACAGTTGAATTCAGCTGAGCCAGACTGTCTGTTTCAGAGAGGCAGCGAGTGATGTTCTCGTGAGTGCTTGTACTCCTGTGCGTTTTCCAATGCTGACCCAGTCAAACACTCCCCTTCATCAACAGACGAGAACAGGAGCCCTGCTGTGGACTGAGCCAATTACAGTGTGACAGTCGTCCTGGTGACAGACTGAAACCCAGTAGTTTTCTTGGAAGAAAAAAAAAATCCATTCTCTTGCAAATATTTCCCTGATGGGAAAACAGAACATACAATTAAATCATTAAAAAAGAAAAGGACATTGTGTCTTCAAAAAAAAAGAGAGGCACACAAAGCAACAAGACAATGGATAATTATTATAATGACCATATTAGCATAACTATAGTGCCAATAAAACTAATTACAGCTGCTCGATATAGCCGCCGCAAAGCCGCAGTTTTATGCGGCTTATTTATGCTCGCCTCCCGCCACAGAGCCCAGGCGGCCATTTCGGGTGGAGTGATTTACCGTTCGGACGCTCTGCCTCTTCACACAGCTCGCTCCAGATCACTCTGAGTGTCCTTAATAATTCAGACCATTTCCAATTCATGAGAACATATTTATCACTCCAACACAGCTTGCTGCTTGATTTGTTGGCATTGTGTTTTATTTATTTATTTATTTTTTTTTGGGGGGGGGGGGCTGATCATTGTGTTTCTCTTTCTTTCTTACGCGTCCCTTTTGTAAACAGACCGGCAGCCTGCGTTTGCACACGCGCCCCCCCGTCAGGCCGTCCTGGTCCAGCGCGTTTATCTGAAGTGTAAGAGAATCCGCTCCCGGAGCCTCCCGCGGCCTACGGGCTCATCGGCACAGACACACCATCACGGTCTGCGGGAGGGAAGAATAAACTCTCCGGGATTCTGTATCCGCGCCCGGAAGATGGCGGACTGTACGTGTGCTTAATGAACCTACCCCCAGTTACCCAGGAGCCAGCTTCATTAAGCACAGCGAAGTGGCAAACCAGGAGGCGGGAGGCAATCCGGAGAGGAAGGATTCAGCGGTTAATGTTTCATTGCTAACATCGACTCGCTAATAAATCTGACTGATGCTGCATAAGATAACCCCACCAACAGGCACACGACAACCATAGTGATCATGGGAGGAGGGAACAGGAGAGAGGAGGGAAGAGGAGAGGGGGGGAAGAGGAGAGAGGTGGGAACAGGAGAGAGGGGGGAACAGGAGAGAGGAGGGAAGAGGAGAGGGGGGGAATCGGGATAGAGGTGGGAACAGGAGAGAGGGGGGGAACAGGAGAGGAGGGAAGAGGAGAGGGGGGAAGAGGAGAGAGGAGGGAAGAGGGAGAGGGGGGGAACAGGAGAGAGGAGGGCTGAATAGGAGAGGGGGGAAGAGGAGAGAGGAGGGAAGAGGAGAGGGGGGGAAAGAGGAGAGAGGTGGGAACAGAGATAGGCTGGGAAGAGGATGATGAAGAGAGTATAGGGTCGAGAGAGAGTTGCGTGGGAAGAGATCAGAGGAGGGAACAGGAGAGGGGGGAGAACAGGAGAGAGGAGGGAAGAGGAGAGAGGAGGGAAGAAGAGAGAGGAACAGGAGAGAGGAGTGAAGAGGGAACAGGAGAGAGGGGAGAACAGGAGAGAGGAGGGAAGAGGAGAGGGGGGAACTGACGGAGAGAGGAGGGAAGAGGATCTCCTTAGAGGGGGGAAGAGGAGAGAGGGAAGAACAGGAGAGAGGAGGGAAGAGGAGAGGGGGGAACAGGAGAGAGGAGGGAAGAGGAGAGGGGGGAACAGGAGAGAGGAGGGAAGAGGAGAGGGGGGAACAGGAGAGAGGAGGGAAGAGGAGAGGGGAGAACAGGAGAGAGGAGGGAAGAGGAGAGGTGGGAACAGGAGAGAGGAGGGGACAGGAGAGAGGGGGCCAGGAAGCATGCAGCAGGGAGAACAGTAGGCCTGTGGCGGTCAGCTCATCTGTGACTGTCTCAGGAGCTGAAGGCCTCCTCGGGAATTCTCAAACTCGTTAATAATTAGTGCACCTGCTGTTTTCGGCACAGCGCAACACGCCTTACAATGTGTAACACATCTTTAAATGATTTAGATCCCTTCCATTTAACTGAACATGGCCAACTGTTGAATTTATGCAGTCTTTTGGCTGACACCTTTAACAAAAAATATACGCATATATAAATTCAGATGCAAGCAAACTTCAAAGACTTGGAAACCAGTGCTTTTGCGCCTCGCCTTGGGATGCTCTGTTTTTGGATCGCTCCCCAGTTCACTTGCTGAAATCAATTTGAGATGCTTTTTTAAAAAAAAAGGGAAATGCTATGCAGCAAAGAAAGCAGCTACATCTGAAACATCCCCCTTAAGACGCCTCACTGCCGAACGAACAGCACAACAGCACAGCACAACAGCACAGAGCTACAGCACAGAGCTACAGCACAGCGATACAGCACAGCACTACAGCACAGAACTACAGCACAGTGCTACAGCACAGCACTACAGCACAGAGCTACAGCACAGCGATACAGCACAGCACTACAGCACAGAGCTACAGCTCAGCGCTACAGCACAGCGCTACAGCACAGCGCTACAGCACAGAGCTACAGCACAGCGCTACAGCACAGAGCTACAGCACAGCGCTACAGCACAGAGCTACAGTACAGCGCTACAGCACAACGCTACAGCACAGAGCTACAGTACAGCGCTACAGCTCAGCGCTACAGCACAGCACTACAGCACAGAACTACAGCACAGTGCTACAGCACAGCACTACAGCACAGAGCTACAGCACAGAGCTACAGTACAGCGCTACAGCACAGCGCTACAGCATGGTGCGGAGGGGCGGCCAGCTAAAAAAACGCCCTTTAAAAAACACAGTAGAACCTTTTGTGAAATAGCACAGAGTGATGCATTGCGGTGGAGGAACAACATTTTGTTTCAGCCGATCTGCTGTAATGGCCTGTGCAGGCTTTCTGGCTGACGTGCTGCAGGGGGGCCAAAGGCTAGTCACAGAAGGTGTATATCAGAGCTAGCACACCGCTCGGCCAGCGCTGTGGGGTTATATATGGGCTGGGAGGAGAAGAGGGAGACCTACCATCAGTCTGCCTGGACCCCGCCCGAACTCGCAGGAGCCCGCCTGTGCTGTCCCCCCCCCCCCCCCCCCCCCCCCCCCGTCCTCTGAAAGAGTGGAAGGGTAATGGCCTCCCCAAGGCTTCTCCACTCAACCTTATTAGGCAGCGCGTCAGGCAGGCCCTGCCGATAAAACAATTAGCGCCATTCATCAAACCCGCCGAGCCTCCACAAGCAGAGAGAGAGCAAGAGAGAGAGAGAGAGAGACAGAGACAGTGAGAGACAGAGAGAGGGAGAGAGAGAGACAGGAGAGAGAGAGAGAGGGAGAGAGAGAGACAGAGAGAGGGAGAGAGAGAGACAGTGAGAGAGAGAGAGAGAGAGAGAGCGACAGAGAGACAATGAGAGCAACAGAGAGAGGGAGACAATGAGAGAGAGGGAGAGAAAGACAGAGAGGTGGAAAGAAAGATAGAGGGGTGGAGAGGGGCGGTTGTAATGCCATTGTTTTTGGCACACAGTACTTCTCTCACTGTATGCTTTTTGACTTCAAAGATTCATTTCCTCATTCACACCACTACTGCCCCCCCCCCCCCCACTAAAAAGATAAATCATATTAAGAGCATAACGACTCACTATAAGGACTCAGACGTTACTGCCTAATAGTTAACTCAACGCCCGTATCACCCAAGTGGAATCTGAAGTTCTTCAGCTGTGTCTGTGGCAGCTTTTAGCTCAGAGATTGGCTGTCCACAGACAGTCTCTTAGCAGAGACATCCTTTCAAAATAATAATAATCATCGCATTAATATTAATGGCGTCCTGCCGTCAGCGCTGTCAGTGGAAAAGGATTTTTCATTATTGCCGATGACACCGCAGAACCTTTACCAGCACATTCCGATAAGCGGCAGAACGAGTGTAAAGCGTCTCTCTCCCCGGCGTGAAGGACCAAGAGCATTAGCATCTCAGCTTCCGTTTAGCGCCCATGATCTGTCAGTGCCGCTGGAACGCAGGGTTTGGAGGATTGTTAGCGCTGCGCTCGTGTCAGTCGCGGCGACGCGGCGGATTTGTGGGAAGGGCTTACGGTCGCGGGCTACGTTACTGGCGGGCCGGGATCCCATTTTCCACCCGATTGGCCGAATTGCCCGATTCTGAAATAAAGGGCGGATTTATCAGGGATTAGCTGCCCGCTGCCAGGCTGCTATCAGATTAGCCGCCATGAAGCCATGGCTGTGACAAGGAGGGCCTGCACTGGCAGAGCCACGTTTTGACCTTTGACCTTCGACTTCGACTTCACCTGACCCAAGGCTCCTGGCACTTCGAGTTTGCAGCAGGATTATTATTGGGTGTTTTTTTTTAAACCACAAAGTCTAAACAGAAAAATAATGCTGCTTTTTTCTGCCCTCCCCAGATGTCTCCCCTTGTATGCGTACATCAGTGTTAGTGGCTTTATCTTAACTATTTGACTTCCAGTGCAGAGATAGTGCTGCTTTACTGTCTCTCATTACTGGTTTGCGCCTCTTGGTGGGCTTGTTCACAGAAGAAAAGAAATTGAACCACATCCAAGAGCAAAACATCAGCGCGCACATTCCATGACAGGCACACCCACTGCCTGACTCCCCCCCCCCCCCCCCCCCCGACGCTCTCCATCTCCGTGTCCACATAGTGTCTCCCTCGTGCTCTGATTGCTTTGTTCGTAATGCAGAGTTCACTTTTCAAGCAGAAAGTCAATTTTCCACAGGAACTGTGTAACACACAACTCTTTCCTTTTTCTGTTTTATTTTTAACATGCTCATGACCCCCCACCCCCCACCCCCTTATTCCACAGTTCCGCATTACGCAGACCTGGATAACAGGTGACAACTGGATGAGCGTTACAGAGTCAACTGCTCAATGATTGGACAAAACCTGTCACAGGAGCTGGCACCACGTCCTCAAGGCCTCTTCAGCACAGCATGCTGGGAAATAATAGACAGTAGCCCCACCCGCTCATCCAGCAATTGCTTTTTAAAAAATACATAAATCTGTGGAAACTGAGCTCCCGCTTGTGCTCAAGGTTCCACCGCTCCCCACGTCTTTCATCGGCACACGGGGGGGGGGGGGAGCCCTCACGCTCAATCCATCACTGCGCCGGCGTGGCTCTGAATCCCGGGGCAGAGCAGAGGCCCCTCCCCCTCCTGCTCCGCTCGGCGCGTAACTGAAAGTGTTGGGGCGACACGGGGAACACGGGGAAGCCACAGCGGAGCGGCCGCCTCGTACCCGCGTCACCCTGAGCTCCGGAGCCGAGCGCGTATAACAAACCAGCTGCCCTTACCGCGACGCCAGAACCGCCAAACCAGCTGCCCTTACCGCGACGCCAGAACCGCCAAACCAGCTGCCCTTACCCGACCGCGACGCCAGAACCGCCAAACCAGCTGCCCTTACCGCCAAACGAGCCGCCCTTACCGCCAGAACCGCCAAACCAGCCGCCCTTACCGCACGACCGCCAGAACCGCCAAACCAGCCGCCCTTACCGCACGACGCCAGAACCACCAAACCAGCCGCCCTTACCGCGCGACGCCAGAACCGCCAAACCAGCTGCCCTTACCGCCAGAACCGCCAAACCAGCTGCCCTTACCGCGCGACGCCAGAACCGCCAAACCAGCTGCCCTTACCGCCAAACCAGCCGCCCTTACCGCGCGACGCCAGAACCGCCAAACCAGCTGCCCTTACCGCCAAACCAGCCGCCCTTACCGCGAGAACCGCCAAACCAGCTGCCCTTACCGCGCGCCGCCAGAACCGCCAAACCAGCTGCCCTTACCGCGCGCCACCAGAACCGCCAAACCAGCTGCCCTTACCGCGCGACGCCAGAACCGCCAAACCAGCTGCCCTTACCGCGCACGCCAGAACCGCCAAACCAGCTGCCCTTACCGCGCACAACCGCCAGAACCGCCAAACCAGCCGCCCTTACCGCACGACCGCCAGAACCGCCAAACCAGCCGCCCTTACCGCACGACTGCCAGAACCGCCAAACCAGCCGCCCTTACCGCACGACCGCCAGAACCGCCAAACCAGCTGCCCTTACCGGCGACGCCAGAACCGCCAAACCAGCTGCCCTTACCGGCGACGCCATCGGCCACAGCCGCCAATATTGTTTGTAAAGTTTTTTTTTTTTTTGGTTAGTTTGTTTTAGAAAGAACAGAAATAAAAATAACCATGTTCTGCTCAAGATGAATGGCTGCACAGACATGTCAGCCCAGAGTTTCAGAGTTTCGCTCGCCGCTGTTTTGCTTTTGGTTTAAAAACACGCGCGCGTGGCGTGCCGATGGTGACGAGCAAGCGCTCGGGCCTCAGCTGACTCCACCGAGCAGCCGGGACGCCGGATAGCGGCTGCTACAGACGCTACGCCCATCAGCGGCCCCACATGCTAACAGCAGCTCCTTAATGCCCTGCGCTTCTCAGAAGCACATCGTGCATATTTTCATATCCTGGATGTCTGGATTATCCCGAAAATATAATACACACACACAAGCAGATAGTCACTCAGTACACAGAGTGTGATACGGCTGGGGATTATGGGAACTTAATGCCTGCTCTCCACATTGTTACATTTGTAAGTGCTTTAATCTCATTACATTGCGAACGTGGTCAGGGCAGCGTGCAGCGCTATCTGCAGGAATCACTGGAAGAGCGCTGTGATCCTCCTGATGCATCCTGCAGTCTCACATCATGCTTCAGAGCAGCGCTGCAAATTAGCACATCAGTCAGCAAGCCGCGTGTGTGAGAGTGTGTGTGAGCAAGCCGCGTGTGTGAGAGTGTGAGATGCTAATGCTGTCGTGTGCGTGTGTGTGTGTGTGTGTGTGTGAGCGAGGGTGTGTGTGAGAGTGTGTGTGTGTGTGAGAGTGTGTGTGTGAGAGTGTGTGTGTGTGTGAGCGAGCCGCGTGTGTGAGTGTGTGTGTGTGAGAGTGTGTGTGTGAGCGAGCCGCGTGTGAGTGTGTGTGTGTGAGCAGTGTGTGTGAGAGTGTGTGTGTGAGCAAACCGCGTGTGTGAGAGTGTGTGTGAGCAAGCCGCGTGTGTGAGAGTGTGTGTGTGTGAGCGGCATGTGTGTGAGAGTGTGTGTGTGAGCAGCATGTGTGTGAGAGTGTGTGTGTGAGCAAACTGCGTGTGTGAGAGTGTGTGTGTGTGAGCGGCATGTGTGTGAGATGCTAATGCTGTCATGTGTGCGTGTGTGTGTGTGTGTGAGAGTGTGTGTGTGAGCGGAATGTGTGTGAGAGTGTGTGAGATGCAAATGCTGTCATGTGTGCGTGTGTGCATGTGTGTGTGTGTGTGAGAGTGTGTGTGTGAGTGAGCCGCGTGTGTGAGAGTGTGTGTGTGAGCGGAATGTGTGTGAGATGCTAATGCTGTCATGTGTGCGTGTGTGTGTGTGTGAGAGTGTGTGTGTGAGCGGAATGCGTGTGAGAGTGTTTGAGATGCTAATGCTGTCATGTGTGCGTGTGTGTGTGTGTGTGTGTGTGTGTGTGAGAGTGTATGTGAGTGAGCCGCGTGTGTGAGAGTGTGTGAGGGTGTGTGAGAGGCGTGTGTGTGTGAGCGAGGGTGTGTGAGTGTGTGTGAACGTGTGTGTGGGATCTCTTTACTCATTACATTGCATTACATTACAGGCATTTGGCAGATGCTCTTATCCAGAGCGACGTACAACAAAATGTATAACCATAACCAGGAACAAGTATGACGAAAACCCTAGAGAGAAGTACCGTTCCAAGTGCAGGGAACAACCGCATAGTTCAACTTGGACCTGAAGGTTAAACTGATTAACACTAACACAACGAGAACGGCAACAATTACTGCTTGTATTTTTTTTTTTCTTTTTCTTTTTCCTCCACTGCGTTAAGACAGTTAATGCACCTAAGTCACCTACGAAACAGCTGCCTAGTTACAACCCTAAGCTTACAGTCATTTACAGGGGGGGGTAGGGAGGGATGGGGAGAGGTGCAGCCTGAAGAGGTGAGTCTTCAGTCGTCGTTTTTTAAAATGGGTCAGTGTCTCAGCTGTTCTGACCTCCACGGGGAGGTCATTCCACCATCGTGGGGCCAGAACAGACAGGAGAACGTGTTCTGGAAGTGCAGGTGCGAAGAGGGGGAGGTGCCAGGCGTCCTGAGGTAGCAGAACGGAGGGATCTGGCTGGCATGTAGGGTTTGAATATCTTGTGGAGGTATGCTGGGGCTGATCCCTTGACTGCCTGGTATGCTAGGACCATCAAATGTTTTAAATTTGATGCGAGCTATAACAGGCAGCCAGTGGAGGGTAGTGAGCAAGGGAGTGACGTGGGAGTGTCTGGGGAGGTTGAAGACCAGACGAGCTGCAGCATTCTGAATGAGTTGCAGGGGTCTGGTGGCAGATGCCGGTAGTCCAGCCAGAAGAGAGTTGCAGTAGTCCAGGCGGGATAGAACCATTGCTTGGACCAGGAGCTGGGTTGAGTAGGTGGTGAGAAAGGGGCGGATTCTCCGGATGTTGTACAGGAAAAATCTGCATGCCCGGCTTACTGCTGCGATGTTCTTGGTCTACTCATGCTCTCTCTGTTTCACTCCCTCTGTCTCTCTCTCTCTTTCTCTCATTCGCTCACTCCCTGTCTCTCTCTTTCTCAGTCACTCACTCACTCTCTCTCTCTCTCTCTCAGTCACCCACTCCCTCTGTCTCTCTATTGGGGGGTGGGGGGGGGCAGGCTTCAGTGCTGATACCCCGTTTAACAGGGCCCCCGGGACCAAACACTGCTCCAGAGAGGGGTGGAGTGCCACCGCTGCCCGTCAAGTGCCTGTAGCCAGTCATCACACCCACAGGGGCTGGTACCCGCCTCACACCCACAGCACTGGCACCCGCCTCACACCCACAGCGCTGGCACCCGCCTCACACCCACAGCGCTCGTACCCGCCTCACACCCCCAGCGCTGGTACCCACCCCGCCACAGCGCTCACCCCGCCTCACCCACACGATGGCCCCACACCCACAGCGATGGCCCCGCCGCACAACCCACAGCGCTGGTACCCGCGCTCACCACCACCTCACACCCACAACACCCACAGACGCTGGCATACCGCTCACACCAACACCGTGGCACCCCCCTACACACACCAGCGCTGGTACCCGCCTCAACACACCACACACCCCACACAGGTACCCCAGCATCACCCACACCCCACAGCGCTGGTACCCACCTCACACCCACACACCCACAGCGCTGGTACCCGCCTCACACCCCCAGCGCTGGTACCCGCCTCACACCCACTACCCACCCCGACACACGCGATCTTACACTTGCTGGCCTCACACACCCCAGCGCTGGTACCCACCCTCACACCCCCAAGCGCTGGTACCCCACAGCGCTGGTACCCCCGCCCCTCACACACACACACCCCCACGCGCTGGTACCCGCATAACACCACCAGCCTCCCCGCCACACACCCGCTCAGAGCCGGTTTTACCCTCGCTGGTCACACCCCAAGCGCTGGCCACCACCCTCACACCCCAGAGCTGCGCCTGTGGAACCCACACCCCCCCAGCGCTGGTACCCCGCCTCACACCCACACGTGCCCCGCCCTTGTACACCCCCCCGTGTGGACAGCCCACCCACCCCCAGAGTGGTGGTACCCCCCGGTAAGCCCTCCCACCCTCCAGCGCTGGCACCCGCTGCCTAAACCCCACAGGCCGGCCCATCTCGCTGGTACCGCCTCACACCCACAGAACGGCTGGCACCCGCCTCACACCCAGCACACCCACCAGCCTAAAGCTGGTACCCGCCTCACACCCACACACCCAGCAGCGCTGGTACCCGCCCCTCCCACACCACACACACCCCAGCGATTGCGGTACCCGCCTCACAACACCACAGCGCTTGGCTGACCCGGACTCACACCCACAGCGCTGGCACCCGCCTCACACCCCCAGCGCATCTCCAGCACAGTCAACAAATGGCTTCTTTTTTTTTTTTTTTTTGGGCTGATGTAAATTTTGAAACTGGCACAGATTTGGCACTGTAAGCGAGTGCAGCAGATTTTTAAATGCAGACATGTTGTAGACAGTGTTACAGCGTGGCTGGACCTTGATTCTGACCTGTACTACAGGCAAATTAGTGGCAGCAGAGATTTGAGGATCCCCGCGTGCTTTCATCGACTCCCTGATCTGAACCAATCATTGTTCAACTCTCTGCGTAGGACTGGTTTCATACGAGCCAGTGATTGGACGGCATCACCACCCACTATGAGGTCATAAAGCCTCGCTCGTCCGCTACCGGTGCAAATCAGTGTCAGCGGCTGCTAAAGAAGCACAGAAATGAAAAGCAACGCTGGATGCAAAGGAAGGAGACAGAGAGAGAGAGAGAGAGAGAGGGGGGGGGAAGAGAGAGAGGAGAGCTGGAGAGAGAGATGAGAGAGAGATGAGAGGAGACGAGAGAGAGAAGGTGAGAGGGAGAGAGATAGAGAGAGCGAGTGAGGGAGAGAGGCAGAGATAGACCGAGAAGAGATGGCGCGGAGTGATGATTGATTGGAAGTATCGTTTGTGGACGGGGTTACGGTCTTTTTTTTTTTCTCGCCCAAGCTGTGGAAGCAGCGTATCCGAGCTCAATATCTCCAGTAACAGGGCCAAGAGAGAGAGAGATAGGGGGAGAGGGAGAGAGGGAGTGAGAGAGAGAGGGAGAGAGAGAGAGAGAGAGAGAGGGGGGTTGAGAGAGAGAGGCGAGAGAGGGGGAGGGAGGAGAGAGAGAGGAGAGAGGGGGGAGGAGAGAGAAGGGAGAGGTGGGAGTTAGAGGGGGGACGAGAGAGAGAGCAGCGGAGAGAGAGAGGGGAGAGGGAGGAGAGGGAGAGAGAGGGAGAGGGGAGAGAGAGAGAGAGAGAGAGAGAGGAGAGAGATGATTGGAGAGCATCGAGAGGAGAGGGGGGAGGAACCACCAGTTTAAATTTGTAGCACTAGCTACAAGATATGTGGCCTCCTGTCACTAAATGAGGGACAGCCAGTGAGGCAGAATCTGTTTTTGTATTGTTAGTAGTTTCTGTTCTTATTACTGTCCTTATGTGTGTTTATAATTCATATTGTAGGCTGTATGTAGGCTTCTCTTATCCTTCCTTTTTTAAATTCCACCATATTAATTGTGTCTTATGTGCCATTGCCATTGTTAATGGTTTTATTGTTAATTACTTTGGCAATATCGTTTATAAGTAGTCATGCCAATAAAACTGAACTGAACTAGAAGAGAAAGAAAAAAAGCCAGAGATAGAGGGAGAGGAACAGAGAGAAAAAGGGGTAGAGAGAGGGCAGGTAGGAGAGATAGAAAGAGGGATATGGGGATAGAGGAGGAGAGAGAGAAAAAGAGTGCGATGGAGACAGAAAGATGGCGCTCCCAGCGCTGGTGTGATGTCACAGCCGGGTCTCCCCAGAGCTGGTGTGATGTCAGAGCCGGGTCTCCCCAGCGCTGGTGTGATGTCAGAGCCGGGTCCCTCAATCTCCCTCAGCGCTGGTGTGATGTCAGAGCCGGGTCTCCCCAGCGCTGGTGTGATGTCACAGCCAGTCTCCCCAGTGCTGGTGTGATGTCAGAGCCGGGTTCTCCCCAGAGCTGGTGTGATGTCAGAGCCGGGTCTCCCCAGCGCTGGTGTGATGTCAGAGCCGGGTCTCCTCAGCGCTGGTGTGATGTCAGAGCTGGGTCTCCCCAGCGCTGGTGTGATGTCACAGCCAGGTCTCCCCAGTGCTGGTGTGATGTCAGAGCCGGGTCTCCTCAGCGCTGGTGTGATGTCAGAGCCGGGTCTCCCCAGTGCTGGTGTGATGTCAGAGCCGGGTCTCCCCAGAGCTGGTGTGATGTCAGAGCCGGGTCTCCCCAGCGCTGGTGTGATGTCAGAGCCGGGTCTCCTCAGCGCTGGTGTGATGTCAGAGCTGGGTCTCCCCAGCGCTGGTGTGATGTCACAGCCAGGTCTCCCTTCAGTGCTGGTGTGATGTCAGAGCCGGGTCTCCCTCAGCGCTGGTGTGATGTCAGAGCCGGGTTCTCCCAGCGCTGGTGTGATGTCAGAGCTTGGGTCTCCCCAGCGCGGTGGTGTGGTTGTGATATCAGAGCGGGTCTCCTCCTGACAGCGCTGGTGTGATGTGATTCAGAGTCGTCAGAGCCATGTCAGCTTGCTGGTCGTGATGTAGTCAGAGCCAGGTCTCCCCAGCGCTGGTGTGATGTCAGAGCCAGGTCTCCTCAGCGCTGGTGTGATATCAGAGCCGGGTCTCCTCAGCGCTGGTGTGATGTCAGAGCCAGGTCTCCTCAGCGCTGGTGTGATGTCAGAGCCGGGTCTCTCCAGTGCTGCTGTGATGTCACAGCCGGGTCTCCCCAGCGCTGGTGTGATGTCACAGCCGGGTCTCCCCAGCGCTGGTGTGATGTCACAGCCGGGTCTCCCCAGTGCTGGGCCGCAGGTGCACAGGCAGGGTGGGCCCACAGGAAGCAGCCAATCGGCTGCAGCAGAGACCACGGGATGCCACAGGGGACCCGCTTTTGTCACTGAGAATAGGGAGCGTTCAGCCGAACAATCAATGCACAGAATGGGCAGGCCTCATTGGCACTGAAATGCAAACATTCAGGAAATTGTCGATTGGCTCATTCTTCCCCTCCCTGGAGTAATGTGGCCTCAATGTCTCTTTGCACGAGTGCACTACTGTTGCCTGGGTAAATTCTTCCAATATTTCTGAACTCGAAAACAAGAAGTCAGGAATGACTGAAACACTGCTTTACTGCTGTTTCCTGTTTCCAGCTGAAAAGGCGCTTGTTCAAGTTGAGCGTGGTGCCAATCTGAGTGCTCCTCACAGCCCAGAGAGCTTATTTCAGTCTGAGTTTGCGTCACGCACCAGGTATGAGTCAGGTGTGTTAGTGTGTGCCTCTGAGGGTTGGGGGGGGGGGGGGGGGGACCATTTAACTCTCCATAAACAGGAGTTAAATTTTTCTTCCGGGCAGCTGTCCCTGCCCCCCCACCCCTCACTCAGGCCCCCCCCCCACGGTGGCTGTCACCTTGGTCACGGAAACTCCGGCGGCGTTGGATGATATTGTTTGCCTGCCCCACGGAACCTCAGCCCCCCCCCCCGCCCCCACCATCCCTCACCTGCCTGGCTGTGTGCCCCCCCCCCCCCCCTTACATAAACCCCCCGCCATCCCTCACCTGCCTGGCTGTGTGCCCCCCCCCCCTTACATAAACCCCCCGCCATCCCTCAGCTCTCCGGCTGTGTGACACCCCGGTATATAAAGGCCATGCATCACTGGGAGTGAAAGGCGGGGGGGGGGGGGGGATATAAAGAAATAAATAAACCAACAGAAAAGAGCGCTAAGCTGGGGTCACCGCTCTCTCTCCCTCTCTCTCCCTCCGAAGGACCCCACTGCTAACCCCCCCCCCACACTTCAGCTCTGGGTCAGAGGGAGGAGACGACACCCCAAAGGTGAAGCCGCCATTTTCCCCCGCCTGCGCGGGTCTGAGCCAGCAGCTCCTCCGCTGGCTCGTTCGGCCCGTATCGGACAAACGCGACGCGTCTCACACAAATCAGAGCGCATTCCACTAACGCGCCGCCCGCCGGCATCAGGACCTCCGGGGAATATCGGCTGTTTGTCCGCAACCCAAAGCGGAAAGGGTTCATCCTGCCGGCGCCGAAATCAAACGCTCGCCCAGACCGCCTTTATCTGATCGCATTCTCCAAGCCCCTGAATATAAAAATTGTCATTTAAGTCGGTTACCATCGATTCAGCCGTGAGATGCTGGGGAGAACTCAGGATGCCTCTTATCTATTGCATTATCGATAAAGTCAGTTAGAGCCACTGTATCAATATCCCCCCGTTGGGTATGAAATTTCATTAAATTTATAAATTGCTCTGTAGCGAATTGGATTAATTTGGCAATAAAAAATATACATTAAGCGCGTACATTAAAAATTCTGCTGTGGTCTTGTGAACAGGATTTCAAATGACACAGCAGAGAAAGTTACTGAACTGATGTCAAAGGAGAAAAGGGATTTTAGATTTTGCCATATTTTATATAATAATAGGAACAATAATAGTTTCTACTACCTTTCCATATTCATAGTTTCTACTATGTTTTAAAGATGCTGTACTTGTTCAACACAAACTGTTTAATAATTGTAAGTAGGTCATTTCAAAGCTTTCCATGTATTTAAAAATGCATAAAGCAGAGCTTTAAGAAGCACATGGGCTGTTATTTATTTGAACACCCAGCCACATTTGTAAGCAGCCCCCCCCCCCCCCCCCCCCCCCCCCATTATAATTTTGAGAGGATGCGGACAAGAGCATTTGACCTTCAGTTCCTCCTTTACTGCAGTCGAGCTGCGCAGTCAGTGCATCAGAGCACACTTAATGCGCAGCTGCAGCAGACTGACTGCAGGGAGCCAATCCAGCTTCATTCTGCCCTATATTCCACCCAAACCCTCCCAGCTCTACACAAGACAATATATTCCATCCAAACCCTCCCAGCTCTACACAAGACAATATATTCCACCCAAACCCTCCCAGCTCTACACAAGACAATACATTCCACCCAAACCCTCCCAGCTCTACACAAGACAATATATTCCACCCAAACTCTCCCTGCTCTTTATACAACAGTATATTCTTCATTGCCGCGTGTCAGGGAAAGCGTTAAGTCCCTGTGTTTAGTTAAGAACATTGTGTTGTGTCGCTTTCGAGAACAGCGCTGTTGTAGATCATTCTGTGCTGTACGCTGTCTTGCAGACATCCATGTTCATTCATCTGTGCACTTTCCAAAAGGCTCAACCAAAAACATCTTCATATTTTGACAAGTTTGGAGACGGCAAGTCCAATTTCCAGGATCCATTTGCAAGCAGGCATTTACATAACAGTTTTGGCATCTGGATACCCGGGGCTTGAAGTAATTTGATGAATGCCATCTTTTCATTGAGAACGTTGACACTGATGGAATTTCATTAAAGCAACAGCAGGGGATATTCTCAGTCTTCTGGTTTTTTGGATTTTTTTAAAAAATGAGTCCCACCGCTCCAACCCCCCTTTTGCACCCGACCCACCCCTCTTAAAAACACACACCCTGAATCAGGAAGCCCATCCTCTCGCTCGCCCGCTCGCTAGCCCACTCTCTCTCTCTCTCGCTCGCCAGCCCACTCTCTCTCTCGCTCGCCCGCTCGCTCGCCCGCTAGCGTGCTCTCTCTCTCTCTCTCTGACCCTGGGCGTGTGTGGCAGTCGTGGCGGCGATAGAGCCATCAGAACAGGCTTACACGGCACATTTGCTAATTTGCACACCTACCTGCACTTCAGAGCGCACACAATTACAGAGAGCCTCCCGCTCGGGCAGCGGCCGACTTCCCGCTCGGAACACCGCCGGTCGGCCACGGACGGACGGACGGACCGCGTGAAACGCACATTAACTCCGCCCGCTATCGGCCCGACGCAGGCGAAGCAGCCGTCCTCCACCAGCCGAGAAATAAATAAATAAATAAATCAGAAACGGAGGGAAAGATCAAACAGTCCTGTGAAATGCAAAACAGCCTGAATCTCGCATTTCCTCCCGTCAATGAGGGCTAATGAGTATTCCGCCTTCTGGCTCTGTTAAAATAAATAAAGAAAACCTTAAAAAGAAGAAAAGGAGGAAAAAACAGGGAGCGCTAACTGTTCAGGAACTGACCAGTGCAACGGGACAAAGCTGAATGATTCATGAATGTCAGCAAGAAAAAATGGCTGCTAAAGAATTAACTAGGAGATAGCAACAGCCAGGGAAATATAACATGACAGTGACCCTGTATTTCAAATGTGTTACATATAAAAACATATCGGCATGGAAACTGCTGGAGGTCAAAGCAGAGTCCTCATCATTCTCATCTTAATCATCACCATTGTTGCCAGGATCTTCATAATAAAAGCCATTAAAACCCTTATCATGATCATTATCATTAAAACCACCATCATCATCATCATCAAAACCATCATCATCATCATCAAAACCATCACCATCATCATTAACCATCACCATCATCATTAAAACCAACATCATCATAATCATCAAAACCATCACCACTATCACCATCATCATCATCACACTGTTAAACAGTCCATGCTGTTGCTCCTCTGCTGCCAAACGAACGCTGAACCCTTTTAACCCCTCAGCTGGGCGCAGTCCCTCAGCTTGCCCCGCCCTGCCCCGCCCCACAGCTCGCCCCGCCCCTCAGCTGGGCCCCGCCCCTCAGCTCGCCACGCCCCTCAGCTGGGCGCAGTCCCACAGCTCGGCTGCGGCTAACGGTGGAGCCGCTCGCCATCCTGTGACATAACCGGGCCTGACGCCCGCCACGCCACGTCAGCCCGCCCGCCAAACCCGCTCCGGCTCCGGCACTTTGAAGTGCAAACTGTGCCCACGCCCCGCCCCGAAAGAAAGAGCTGCACCCCGAAAGAAAGAGCTGCACCCCGACTCCAGCAGCCAGACTGTCTGCCCCAACATGGGGTCTGTGATCAGGGCTGCAATGGACTGAATGAGGAAGAGTCAGACCACTGACCCTCAGTGCAAGAGAGTTTAATTACACACACACACATACACACGTGCGCACACGCACACACACACACACACACACACACACAGGCTCATACACGCACTCACATGCACACACACACAGGCTCATACACATACATACACACACACAGGCTCATACACACACACGCACGCACGCACGCACACACACACGCACGCACGCACGCACATACACACACACACACAGGCTGATACACATACATACACACACACAGCCACAGGCTCATACACACACACGCACGCACGCACGCACGCACGCACGCACGCACGCACGCACGCACGCACACACACATACACAGGCTCATACATACACACACATACACACACACGCGCACACACACACAGGGGAGGACACCGGGAACAGGGAGCATGAGTATGAGTCCGTGACTGTGTGTGTGTGTATGTGAGTGTGTGTATTGGAGAGGGAGAGAAAGAGAGGGAAAGGGGAGAAAGGGAGAGGTAGATTTAGACCACCTCCACAGCCTCTCTGAGATGGAGAGCTCCTCATTCCCCAGCACACAGAGCGAAGGATGGGGCTTTCACACAGCCCTGCTAAGGCTCTCTATTGTTTTATTTTCCCTCCGCTTAATAAAATGAATAATAATGGCTAAATAATGAGCGAGTCCCGGAGGGGGAATAACTCACAGCAGGAGAGGCTGGTGTGGACGTGGACGCGCGGCAGAGACGGCGCCTGACGGCTCTGTCCTTCACTGCTGGGCGTTTAAACTGCGCGAGCGCTGCTCCTCTCACCCTCACTGGCGCCCTCCGCCTCCCGTCCGTGGAGCTTTGTCTCCCTCTGCTGGCGCTCGCTGTAACTGCGGCCGGCAGGTCGGCGTTCCCCGCACCCCCGTACACAGGCACCCACAAATCGCCCACTTAGGACGGCTCTCCGCGGTTGCGCGGCAACAAGTCATCGTTCTGAGAGATCTCTCTCTCTCTTTCATTTCGGCGTCCCCATTCTCTCCCTCCGACTCCTTAATGGCCAGTTTGTGCCTTTCCCCATGCTTTTCAGCGCCGCAATTCAAAAGCCATCCAGCTGAAGACTGCAGCACCAGGAGCGCCGCGGAGCCCCACAGTCTGCCATTGTCTCCGCGCAGACTCAGGTATGACAATGAAACCAAATCTTTCTCTGCGCGCCGCTGTCTGAATGCGGTGCTGTCTGAATGCGGTTCTGTCTGAATGCGGTTCACTCCTGGCTCGTACGCGACGGTGTCTGCTGGCGATTAGGGACGCAAGCATCCTTTCTTGCTTGTATTGTGGTGGTCTTATTCTGAGGTGACACGTCGCCACACAAGCAGAGCCAATTTAACCAGGAACGGAACTGTTCTGGGAATCATCTGCTGTTTAAAAGACAGAATATGTAAAGAAAACACGACGTGCGGTTTGACAAAGACACGAAGCTGCAGCAAAACAGGCTCCTCATTCACAAAGGCGACGCGGGAGAGTGACACCGGTGGCTATTTCTTACTGGTATGCATGAATGAATGAATGAATGAGCCAATGAATGATTGAATTTTCATGCCCAGTCAAGCTCAGCAAGATCAATCACACAAGGGATTACTTGGACACCTTATTAGAAACAATTATTATGTAAAAGATATAGTAATATGGCAATCTGGAGATTTGCAAGACTCAATTATGATTTTTAAAAAATGAATCAATCTTTGTTGAGCCGCAGCAGAACAGCGATCGGTCTGAATCAACGAGTCACTGATGACACCTGCTAGCTCCGCCTCCTGTGGGGGTTACGAAGCCACACGCTTCCGTCTCTATGATAAGCCAGTTAAAGCATGCAGTCTGTGTTTGTGTCCACTGAGCAAAGGCCGTGGATCCAGCAAGCCTTCGGGTTCAGTTCTGTCAGTAGAAGGAGGGGACATAAGGGAAATTAGCTAAAGGTAAATTCCATACAGGCATTAGGAAGACTTTTTTCACACAGAGTAGTCAATGTGTGGAATAGCCTGCCGGGTCATGTAGTAGAGGCAGAAACTCTGGGGATTTTCAAGACCAGGCTTGTTACGGTGTTTGATACTATCTAGTCAGTAGGTAATCAGAGCACTAATATAGTCAGGAAAATGGCGAGCATTGTTGGGCTGAATGGCTTGTTCTCGTCATTACATTATGTTATGTTAAGCCTGAACAGAGACCACCAGACACAGCCTGAAACCACCAGCACATTGCACAGACAGACTCAGAGGAGGACTGTAAGGTAGCGGCGTACGATGCTCAGAATTACCTCCGACGAGACTCCCCCAGCAGTGACTGGACGAGGCGAGCGGGACGAGAGAGAGAGAGAGATCAGAAGACACGGAGAGCGACTCATTTGTCTCCTCAGCCCCTCTCTTCCAGTCGTAAGGGATTTTCAAAGGAGGCTTCAGAAAGCTCCTCCACAGCCCACCGAGGCTCTCCAGAGAGGAAGCCATCCTTAGTGGCTCCATTTGATCTTAATTGAGGGGTTTTCATATACAGGAGGAGCGCGTGGAGGAGTCGTTTCCCTCGTAGTCACCGATTTATCAGCGCCAGCGTCGCTCAGTTCGAGGGCCGAGGCAGAAGCCTGCCTGCGCTCCGGAGAGAACTTGTACAATGCGTGTTTTTTTTGTTGTTGTTTTTTTTTTACACTTTGTTATCGATCGGTTTTGTGCTGCTGTACAGTATGCGTTTCTCATTCTATGGACACAAACAGAAGGCTCATGGGCATGTGGAGGTCACTGCGGGAGCAGGTAAGGCTGCGTTTACTCCTGCACTGCTTTTCGTTTTTTTTCCCCCCTTTTGTGGCTGAACTGCTTGGGTACCCTGCTGACCTACCTCACCAGCCCAAGGTCAGCTGGTCCATCTCTACGGTAGACCCCCCCCAACCCCCCCTCAGCAACACGGTTAACCCCCCCCCCAGCACCACGGTCAAAACCCCCCCCTCAGCACCACGGTTAACCCCCCCCCCCAGCACCACGGTCAAAACCCCCCCTCAGCACCACAGTTAACCCACCCCCCAGCACCACGGTCAAAACCCCCCCTCAGCACCACGGTTAACCCACCCCCCAGCACCACGGTCAAAACCCCCCCTCAGCACCACAGTTAACCCACCCCCCAGCACCACGGTCAAAACCCCCCCCTCAGCACCACAGTTTAACCCACCCCCCAGCACCGCGGTTGAACCCCCCCCCCCCCCCCCCCCCCCCGGCACCAGGGTCGCCCCCCCCCCCAGCCCCCCCAGCTTGGGCGGAGGCACATTAATGGCTTCACAGCGGTCTCCATGGAGATGTACTACAAACACCGGGGGACCTGACCCCTCCCACATCGTCCCACACAATCCATCAAATCAGCTAATTGGGCCCCAGTATCCCCCATACCTGGCCCTGCTGGGGAAGTGCAGAGGAAAACAGAGGGAAGATTTTCCAGAGTTTTTCCAAGATAAAAAAAAATAATAATAATTTTTTAATCACCTTTAAAAAAAAGTTTCGGGGAGGTGCTCTCACTGGGGGAAGAGCTCTGTTTGGGGGAAGAGCTCTCACTGGGGGAAGAGCTCTGTTTGGGGGAGGAGCTCTCACCGGGGGGAAGAGCTCTGTTTGGGGGAGGAGCTCTGTTTGGGGGAAGAGCTCTCACTGGGGGAGGAGCTCTGTTTGGGGGGGAGCTCTGTTTGGGGGAAGAGACGAAAGCAGCACCGCAGCCTGTGATGGAGGAGATTAAAGAGCCGTGTGGAGCTGAGCGGGAAATGACAGCCCTGACCTGTCTGATGATGAGCGACATGGAGCCTGTCAGCCACGCCTCTTTAACGGCAGGGTCTCCACCCTCATCGCACAGAGGAGCGGGGGGAACACAGACCTCCACCCTCATCACCCAGAGGAGCGAGGGGAACATAGACCTCCACCCTCATCACCCAGAGGAGCGGGGGGAACACAGACCTCCACCCTCATCACACAGAGGAGCGAGGGGGAACATAGACCTCCACCCCTCATCGCACAGAGGAGCGGGGGGAACATAGACCTCCACCCTCATCACCCAGAGGAGCGGGGGGAACATAGACCTCCACCCTCATCACCCAGAGGAGCGGGGGGAACATAGACCTCCACCCTCATCACACAGAGGAGCGGGGGGAACACAGACCTCCACCCTCATCACACAGAGGAGCGGGGGGAACATAGACCTCCACCCTCATCACACAGAGGAGCGGGGGGAACATAGACCTCCACCCTCATCACCCAGAGGAGCGGGGGGAACATAGACCTCCACCCTCATCACCCAGAGGAGCGGGGGGAACATAGACCTCCACCCTCATCACACAGAGGAGCGGGGGGAACATAGACCTCCACCCTCATCGCACAGAGGAGCGGGGGGAACATAGACCTCCACCCTCATCACCCAGAGGAGCGGGGGGAACATAGACCTCCACCCTCATCACCCAGAGGAGCGGGGGGAACATAGACCTCCACCCTCATCACACAGAGGAGCGGGGGGAACATAGACCTCCACCCTCATCACCCAGAGGAGCGGGGGGAACATAGACCTCCACCCTCATCACACAGAGGAGCGGGGGGAACATAGACCTCCACCCTCATCACCCTCATCACACAGAGGAGCGGGGGGAACATAGACCTCCACCCTCATCGCACAGAGGAGCGAGGGGAACACAGACCTCCACCCTCATCACACAGAGGAGCGGGGGAACATAGACCTCCACCCTCATCACACAGAGGAGCGGGGGGAACATAGACCTCCACCCTCATCGCACAGAGGAGCGAGGGGAACATAGACCTCCACCCTCATCACACAGAGGAGCGGGGGGAACATAGACCTCCACCCTCATCACCCAGAGGAGCGGGGGGAACATAGACCTCCACCCTCATCACACAGAGGAGCGGGGGGAACATAGACCTCCACCCTCATCGCACAAAGGAGCGAGGGGAACATAGACCTCCACCCTCATCGCACAGAGGAGCGAGGGGAACATAGACCTCCACTCTCATCGCACAGAGGAGCGGAGGGAACATAGACCTCCACCCTCATCACACAGAGGAGTGAGGGGAACACAGACCTCCACCCTCATCACACAGAGGAGTGAGGGGAACACAGACCCACCCTCATCACACAGAGGAGCGGGGGGAACATAGACCTCCACCCTCATCACACAGAGGAGCGAGGGGAACACAGACCTCCACCCTCATCACCCTCATCACCCAGAGGAGCGGGGGGAACACAGACCTCCACCCTCATCACACAGAGGAGCGGGGGGAACACAGACCTCCACCCTCATCACACAGAGGAGCGGGGGGAACATAGACCTCCACCCTCATCACACAGAGGAGCGGGGGGAACACAGACCTCCACCCTCATCACCCAGAGGAGCGAGGGGAACACAGACCTCCACCCTCATCGCACAGAGGAGCGGGGGGAACATAGACCTCCACCCTCATCACACAGAGGAGCGGGGGGAACATAGACCTCCACCCTCATCACACAGAGGAGCGGGGGGAACATAGACCTCCACCCTCATCACACAGAGGAGCAGCTGCTAAATCTGGGCTGGCTAATTATACATTGTACTCCTCAAACGCCCGATCCTGCCCCCCCCAACCCCCGTTAGCAAAAATAAGTGAATTGTTGTTCAATAATTATGATTATTATGGATTCTGACAGATAAGAGCATGTTATCATGTTCTTGTTTTAATTGGCATAATTTCTTTTGTCTACTCATCACAGGATAAAAAACGCATCAGATGTTCTAACACGCTGGATGGAGAGAGAGCGAAACTACACAAACTCTTCCAGCCTCAGATGTTTAGCCAAACCCCCAGCCTTCATGCCCAGAGGAAGAACAGAGAAAAGCACAAGAGAACGGAAGACTGAAAATAAACGAACAGGGGAAAAAAACTCACTCAAATCAGTAAAATTCTGTAGCTGCTAGGCAGACCAAACAGATTGTGTCTCTCTCTGGTGCCAAGGGCAAATCCATGCCAACAGGTTGCATATGAGCACTGAAATTATAGTTTTATATAGTTATAGTTTTTATAGTTTTATATTCCAGGTCAAGGAGCAGTGGGCACAGTCATGCCACAAGAGCAGAGAACCTGGCCTGAATTCAATAAACATTTATCATTAACGGACTTATGATCAAGCTCAAGCATTGATTTCAATTCTTCCCCGGCGCACTTTCACAAATTCATTTTGGTGATTACTATACTCTCAGTCTGAGAAAAATGTAATCAGCGCCCGCATGTAATCACACGTCAGGGCTGAGGACGAGCGTTGAGTGAATCCAGGTTCTAATCTACCACTTCTGTTCATAGCCTTGCGTTTGGCCCGTGCCTTCCACTGAGCTGCTTACCCCCCTTACACACAATCCAGCCGGGTACATACTGAACACGGCTCACGTTCTTTGCACACAATCATTTTTCTTTACATACATCTGGGTGTACAGTAATACTGAAGCAGTGCAGGCTAGGTATCTCGCTTAAGGGTACATGGCAATGCTCCCCCTTCTGAAATTCACTTTTTCACACGTGAATTAAAATGTTCGCTGTCTGCATGCGAAAACAAAACGTGACGCGAAATCACGTGAAATTCCACATTCACACACGTCAGCGGACTTTTTCAAATGTCAACTACAATTTTCAGACGTGAAAACAAAACAGGTGAGGTGAAATAGCGCAGGCCACCTCTCCCCGCTCGCGTTTTCTAAGTGAGACTCTTTTTATAGCTCACATGAGTGCTCTTTACGTGTTGGGAGCTCACATGCGGTTTAAAAGCCACAGGAGAGTCAGAGGTACAGACCCAGGTCCCTGAGCGCTATACAGCTGTGGGCTCGGACATGACCAGAACCAGGACTCCGCCATTCACATAAATACCAACCAGGCGGGTAGGAGCCCGAGCTAAACAAGAACTGAACTGTAATTCAGTAACGCGTTCAGTCACACTAATAAAAGGGTCTGGTGTTCGGTTTGGTTACTGTCGCCAGCAAAAGTCATTTTCCAAAGAATATTTTACAAAATTATACAAATTTGCCTGCATGAAACAAAAAGACATCAGTTGGCTTGGTAATCATGCACATTCCAGTCCTCAGAAACATCCCCCCCCCCCCAAATGAGACAGCAATTTGTCCATCAAACAGTCTAAATATTTGTGGTTTTATATCGACCAATTCACAGACAAAAGAAGAGATGACGGATAAATTGCTGCATGTTGTCACTTTTAATTCAAAATGCATTTCAGACAAAACGATTTTCTGTCAGAGCTGTGACGTCCCCCTTTACCATTAAGAGAGCTTAACCTCTCCACACTGAGCTGATCTCTGCAGTCCATTCACCAGCACACAAACACAGGCCTTTCAGAAGATGACGCTCCCTTTACTGGCTGGTCTACTGAAATATAACAGGAATATGCCTACGTTAAATAGACTGAAAAGAACCGTGATGAAGATGAGACATAAAAAACACCATTATGGATATCAGAGGTACCTGGATGCTAACACGGACAAGCAAAGCAGTATTGAAATACAGATGGTAACTTGTGTCAGGACTGTGATTATTCAGAGGGCCATCCAGAACATAAGAATGTATGTAGAATGCAAAAACATGACAATGCATAGCAAAAGATTTTACTATGAGTCAACAGGGAAAACATTTATGGAAGGTGCCATGGTGACTTTGCAAGGAAAAAAGTGTAGACAATTATACAGCTGTGTGAAAACCCTTTATAATAATATATATATATATATATATATATATATATATATATATATATATATATATATATATATATATATATATATATAAGATGAGATGCTTTTCAGAGACATGCCAATTATTCCTTTGCCAATGTGAACAACAAAATGCTAATGCAGAATGCTAAAAGCACGGTAGTCTCCATTTGTTTGACAGTAGCTTTTAAGAATAAAGTGAACTTGAAAACGTGGGAAAAATAGTTATCCCACACTGCAGCAAAACGGCTAGCAATGATGAAATCTTTTCACCATCTTAATTTGATAGCATATACATATCTCGCTCTCTCTCTCTCTCTCTCAGTTATATAGGTTTGGGTTCTCTCTCTCGTAGTTATATAGGTTTGGGTTCTCTCTCTCTCGTAGTTATATAGGTTTGGGTTCGGTTCTCTCTCTCTCTCTCTCTCTCTCTCATAGTTGTGCAGGTTTGGGTTCTCTCTCTCTCTCTCTCTCATAGTTATACAGGTTTGGGTTCTCTCTCTCTCTCTCTCTCTCTCTCTCTCTCTCTCTCTCATAGTTGTGCAGGTTTGGGTTCTCTCTCTCTCTCTCTCTCTCTCTCTCAGTTATATAGGTTTGGGTTCTCTCTCTCGTAGTTATATAGGTTTGGGTTCTCTCTCTCTCTCTCTCATAGTTGTGCAGGTTTGGGTTCTCTCTCTCTCTCTCTCATAGTTGTGCAAGGTTTGGGTTCTCTCTCTCTTTCTCTCTCTCTCTCTCATAGTTGTACAGGTTTGGGTTCTCTCTCTCTCATAGTTGTGCAGGTTTGGGTTCTCTCTCTCTCATAGTTGTGCAGATTTGGGTACTGGGACAGCACAGCCAGTCCGATGAGCACGGGTTTGATCAGTGCAGCTCTTTTTTGTGTGTGAGACGTGCCAGTTAAGAAGGCCAGAGGAGGAGGAGGAGGAGGAGGAGGAGGCTACGCTTAGCCCTGCGGCGCAGGTGGGCTGTAATCAGCAGCCATGTTTTCTGTCAGTCTTTTATCCCCAGGGCGTCTCCGTGGGAGGGCCTCAAACCCTCCGCTGTCACACACAGCACGAGCCATTCCCCCACAGAGAAAAGAGGAAACACAGATCCCTCCATGTTTATCCGTAACTGGTATTTCCCCCATTGCATGTAGCTGAGATAACCGAGGCCATTTCCTCCCTGCGCTGGGGGTAAATGCTTCCTTATCCCATGCTTTTCGTGTGTCAGCAGTGCTAAATTACAAGGACTTTGTGTCTGGCGTTCTGATGCACGCCATTATGCCCTGTAATAGATGTGCACGCCCGCACGTTCACGTCTGTGCTTGTCCTCGGGTTCTAACGCGAATGCAAAGGCATGAA
The DNA here is from genome assembly GCA_025169545.1 of Anguilla japonica. Classification (NCBI taxonomy): domain Eukaryota; kingdom Metazoa; phylum Chordata; class Actinopteri; order Anguilliformes; family Anguillidae; genus Anguilla; species Anguilla japonica. The sequence goes on from CM045898.1 coordinate 48,079,518, forward strand.
TTATCATCGCTTTCTGCTCAAAGTCTGCATCCGTCAAACTGGCGTTTCGCTCAGACGCCGTCCTTTCTTCCCCGCAGAATCAAACCCACAGGCGTGTTCCAATCCCACATATGAGGTACAAATCTTAGGATTTTTTAATTTATTTTTTAAATTTTGTTTCTGACTTTTTCCCATTTTTATCCCAGTTTGGTGGCCAGTTGCACCTACTCTGACCTTACTCCTCAGGTGTGTACATATCTTACTCAGACCATACTCTGACTGTACTCTGACCTTACACTGACTGTACTCCTGCCTTACTCTGACCATACTCTGCCCTTACTCAGACCTTACTCTGACCTTACACTGACTGTACTCCTACCTTATGCTGGTCATACCCTGATTTTACTCTGGCTGTACGTTGATCTGACATCAGCTGCATTGACTCCAAAGCCAATGCTCTGACCGCTGCACCACCACGATGCGTAAATCTTAAACTTAGCAACGCGGCCAGGATTGGGTGAATCCCTCAAGCACACCGGTGGAACTCGGTGACACTGGCGATGAACAGTGTCCAGAGCGGGTGAGATGGGTGGGCATGGCTGGCCAAATTCAAGGACCTGTTAACCGGTTCATTTTGCATTTCTGTCACCACAGGGCTGAATAAGTGACTGAGAAATCACACACCGCAGATTTGTTTTTGCTGGGTTTTCAGAAGACAGGCAGTGCTCTTCATTTCCTACTCTGACCGTGCATTCCTGTTCTCACATTAGTCTGCTAAGAGCTGCCACTCCAGGAAAATAGTCTCTTTTTCTCTCTGTCCATCACTCACTGAAATTCAAATTCAAAATGTTTATTGAGAGTGAATACACAAACTAAATACTATATAACTTACATGTACTACACCAGGGCTGCCCAGCCCTGTTCCTGCAGATCTGTCATCCTGTAGGTTTTCATTTCAACCCTAATTTGGCACACCTGATTCTGCTAATTAGCAGCTCAATCTGACAAGATGGTAGATCTCCAGGAACAGGGTTGGGCAGCTCTGCTGTACGCTATATATTACTGTAACTCTCCCCCCTCTCAGTCCGTATGTCTGTCTGTCTGTCTCTCTGTCTGTCCGTATGTCTGTCTGTCTGTCTCTCTGTCTGTCCGTATGTCTGTCTGTCTGTCTCTCTGTCTGTCCGTATGTCTGTCTGTCTGTCTCTCTGTCTGTCCATACGTCTGTCTGTCCCTCCCTCTCCCTCTAGGAGTCCCAGGTGAATTTTAACGATAGTGTTTTGTGTTCACTATGCAAGGCCCAGAATTCAAAATGTAAAAAAAGAACACAGCTCTCTATGATGTGTGCGCACACCACGCCCCCCACTCAGCCCCCGCCCCCGCGCACAGACACCAGGAGGAGGGATGGCTCTGGCGGACGGCTGAGAGTACGGGACCTTTTTTGGGCACCCTATTAATCGGGACACAAACCAGCAAGAGGCCCGCTCCATTAGAGCCCTTTAATGGGACGGGGGTACACTCAACACCCCTGTTCAAGGGTAGGGCAAACAGCCCGGAGAAACAAACAAACAAACCCCCCCCCCCCCCCACAAAAGTGCTGGTCCTGCTGAGGGATAGGCTTAATAAACACATCGTCTGAGGTCCAGGAGTGTCCTCGAGAAAAACGGTTATTTGGGATGTTTGTCCCGCTAGGCTTGGCATTGATAAAGCACAGCCACCGTGACATTTAACAAAAACAAACCAAAAAAAAACAAAGATCCGGCAACCACTGAACCTGCCTAAAATACCGGTTCATTTGTAGCTTTGCTTCATCGGCGGAACCCCAGAGACACCCATCCTGAGCTCACCCACAGCAACACAGCAAGCAGGCCCCATACACACAGGCCCCATACACACAGGCCCCATACACACAGGCCTCATACACACAGGCCTCATACGTACAACACAGCAAGCAGGCCCCATACACACAGGCCTCATACGTACAACACAGCAAGCAGGCCCCATACACACAGGCCTCATACACACAGGCCTCATACGTACAACACAGCAAGCAGGCCCCATACACACAGGCCCCATACACACAGGCCTCATACGCACAGGCCTCATACACACAGGCCTCATACGTACAACACAGCAAGCAGGCCTCATACACACAGGCCTCATACGCACAGGCCTCATACATACAACACAGCAAGCAGGCCTCATACACACAGGCCCCATACACACAGGCCTCATACATACAACACAGCAAGCAGGCCTCATACACACAGGCCTCATACACACAACACAGCAAGCAGGCCCCATACACACAGGCCTCATACGTACAACACAGCAAGCAGGCCCCATACACACAGGCCCCATACACACAGGCCTCATACATACAACACAGCAAGCAGGCCCCATACACACGGGCCTCATACATACAACACAGCAAGCAGGCCCCATACACACAGGCCTCATACGTACAACACAGCAAGCAGGCCCCATACACACAGGCCTCATACGTACAGGCCCCATACACACAGGCCTCATACGTACAGGCCCCATACACACAGGCCTCATACGTACAACACAGCAAGCAGGCCCCATACACACAGGCCTCATACATACAACACAGCAAGCAGGCCCCATACACACAGGCCTCATACGTACAACACAGCCAGCAGGCCTCATACACACAGGCCTCATACATACAACACAGCCAGCAGGCCCCATACACACAGGCCTCATACACACAGGCCCCATACACACAGACCTCATACATACAACACAGCCAGCAGGCCTCATACACACAGGCCTCATACACACAACACAGCAAGCAGGCCTCATACACACAGGCCTCATACACACGCTCAAACACGGAATTCACATGTCATTAGCATGCAGTGTGTCAGAACTGCCCGAGCACTGCGACTAGTTTCCATTTCATTTCATTTCATTTCATTATGAAAAGAGCAGAATATATAGTCACGCAGGCCAAGACCCATCTCAGGGCCCCCGGTAGGCCCCCGGTAGGCCCCCAGCAGGGCCCCAGCAGGGAGGCCTACAAGCCCCAATGGACCAGGATGAAGCTTGAGACACAGCTAGTGACCGAACACCCAAGCTGTTTGACTGCACCCTTGCGACTGCCAAATTGGGGCCTGCACACACACTTTACTTCCTAATCTCTCAGTGTCCCGGACGCCAGCAAGCGCCCCCTGTCCTGACGCTTTGTTTGGGAGCTTGGTGACCTCACCAGCATGCAGAGGGACCCCTTGGACAAGCCCTGTGACAGGGGGACCTGCTGACAGAGACAGAAGGAGGGACAGGGGTGTGATCTGAGCAGGAGAAAGAAGCAAATAGGGGGGGGGGGGGGGGTCAGCCCTGTGAAAAAAAAGCCCAGTTTAAAGCGCTGCAGTTCATCTGCATTTTACGCCTCATTTCAGTCTGGGGGGGCAAGCTGGCCTGCCAACTTATCATCCAGTGACCCACTTCCAGCATGCGCTTTTCATTAGGAAACAGGGGAGGGGGAGAGAGGGGGAGAGAGAGAAAGAGAGAAAGGGGAGAGAGGGAGGAGACAGAGAGAGGGAAGAGAGAGGGGGAGAGAGAAAGATAGAGAGGGAAGAAAGGGGGGGGGGGGGGAAAGGAGAGAGAAAACGAACAACAATATTTCTACCCAAAATATGCCCTGAATTTAAAGCTTTAAATGACCATCAAAAGCTCCCCTATTTGTTACGGAATACAGAAAATGTATTGGACTAGCCGCAAATGATGTTACAGCTTGGCATGCCTATAGGATGGGAGGGAACTTACCTCTAGCACCAACATATTATTCACAAATCATACCCCAAGTCACACTCCCAAAACCATGACCCGAACCACACCCCCAATACCGCCCCCAGCCACACCCCAAGTCACACCCCCAAAAGCAGCCCGAACCACACCCCCCAATCACATCCCAAAGACATTGTTTTCCATCAACCTTTGTCTTACATTTTTGATTTACAAGTGAACACTCACAGTACACCGTTTCTTCGCCAGTTAGTTTTAGTGATTACTGAATCAGACAAAAACTCTTTTGCGTTTGTTTGTCAAATTTAAGGGGAAATGTTGATTGAACACCAGGATGTAACACATTATAAATCATTACATAAATGCCAAATTTCCCCTCTTTTTCTCTGTTCATTCCGGTTTTTTCCCTGTACTTCCTCTGGATGGGGTATTTCGCCAGAAGTGTGTTCAGGGCAGCCGTGCTCTGAATTAGAAGTCCCCACCCCCGCTCCATCTCGCTGACCTCCAGCAGGCTGAGTGGAGGCAATTATAAAAGAGACGTGTGCAATCTCAGAGATGTCCTCCTCACAGAAGGACCACAACCCCACCGCAGAGCAGCCATCCTTCCAGCCCGAGGAGAAGCTCCCTCTCGTAAAATCACATCAGCGGGGAGAAAACAGTCCGGAGAAGAGCGCACAGACTCTCTAAAGCCCATCCGGGTTTGGAAAATAAAGACGTGCCGTAAAAACCCAAATTCACGAGGATAATTGAGGAGACATTATTTATATACGCGGGGTGTGCCTGTGTTCCTGAGGGCACCCAGAGTGCACTGGGAGAAAGGCGCGCGTTTCCAGAGTGGAGAACAAATTACACACTCAGCAAAAACAGCTTTAAACTGTTCTACTGAAATCGCCATGGAGACGGGCGGAACAGGCGGGGAAAACAAAATGGTTGCGCTCATTAAAGAGAACCCCCTGCCCTGCACGCAGACCCCACACTCACTCCTCACACGCAGACCCCACACTCACTCCTCACACGCAGACCCCACACTCACTCCTCACACGCAGACCCCACACTCACTCCTCACACTCAGACCCCACACTCACTCCTCACACGCAGACCCCACACTCACTCCTCACACTCAGACCCCACACTCACTCCTCACACGCAGACCCCCCACACTCACTCCTCACACGCAGACCCCACACTCACTCCTCACACGCAGACCCCACACTCACTCCTCACACGCAGACCCCACACTCACTCCTCACACTCAGACCCCACACACTCACTCCTCACACGCAGACCCCACACTCACTCCTCACACGCAGACCCCACACACTCACTCCTCACACGCAGACCCCACACTCACTCCTCACCCGCAGACCCCACACACTCACTCCTCACACTCACCCCACACACACTCACTCCTCACACGCAGACCCCACACTCTCACTCCTCACACGCAGACCCCACACACACACTCTCACTCACACGCAGACCCCACACACTCACTCCTCACACGCAGACCCCACACTCACTCCTCACACTCAGACCCCACACTCACTCCTCACACTCAGACCCCACACTCACTCCTCACACTCAGACCCCACACTCACTCCTCACACGCAGACCCCACACTCACTCCTCACACGCAGACCCCACACTCACTCCTCACACGCAGACCCCACACACTCACTCCTCACACTCAGACCCCACACTCACTCCTCACACGCAGACCCCACACTCACTCCTCACACTCAGACCCCACACTCACTCCTCACACGCAGACCCCACACTCACTCCTCACACACAGACCCCCACACTCACTCCTCACACTCAGACCCCACACTCACTCCTCACACTCAGACCCCACACTCACTCCTCACACTCAGACCCCACACTCACTCCTCACACTCAGACCCCACACTCACTCCTCACACGCAGACCCCACACTCACTCCTCACACGCAGACCCCACACTCACTCCTCACACTCAGACCCCACACTCACTCCTCACACGCAGACCCCACACTCACTCCTCACACGCAGACCCCACACTCACTCCTCACACGCAGACCCCCCACTCACTCCTCACACGCAGACCCCACACACTCACTCCTCACACGCAGACCCCACACTCACTCCTCACACTCAGACCCCACACTCACTCCTCACACGCAGACCCCACACTCACTCCTCACTCGCAGACCCCAGACACTCACTCCTCACACGCAGACCCCAGACACTCACTCCTCACACTCAGACCCCACACACTCACTCCTCACACGCAGACCCCACACTCACTCCTCACACTCAGACCCCACACTCACTCCTCACACGCAGACCCCAGACACTCACTCCTCACACTCAGACCCCACACTCACTCCTCACACGCAGACCCCAGACACTCACTCCTCACACTCAGACCCCACACTCACTCCTCACACGCAGACCCCAGACACTCACTCCTCACACGCAGACCCCACACACTCACTCCTCACACGCAGACCCCACACACTCACTCCTCACACTCAGACCCCACACACTCACTCCTCACACGCAGACCCCACACTCACTCCTCACACGCAGACCCCACACTCACTCCTCACACTCAGACCAGACACTCACTCCTCACACTCAGACCCACACACTCACTCCTCACACTCAGACCAGACACTCACTCCTCACACGCAGACCCCACACTCACTCACTCACACCAGACCCCACACTCACTCCTCACACGCAGACCCCACACTCACTCCTCACACGCAGACCCCACACTCACTCCTCACACGCAGACCCCCCACTCACTCCTCACACGCAGACCCCAGACACTCACTCCTCACACGCAGACCCCACACTCACTCCTCACACTCAGACCAGACACTCACTCCTCACACGCAGACCCCACACTCACTCCTCACACGCAGACCCCACACACTCACATCCTCCACACGCAGACACCACACTCACTCCTCACACTCAGACCCCACACTCACAAGCCTCACACGCACACCCCACACACTCGCTCCTCACACACAGACCCCACACTCCACCACTCACTCCTCACACGCAGACCCCACACTCACTCCTCACACTCAAACCAGACACACACTGCTCACACTCAGACCAGACACTCACTCCTCACACTCAGACCCCACACTCACTCACACAGACCCCACACTCACTCCTCACAACGCAGACCCCACACTCACTCCTCACCCGCAGACCCCACACACTCACTCCTCACACACAGACCCACACTCACCCTACACGCGCACCCCCACACACACACACACCTACACGTAGACCCCACACTCACTCCACACACACCACACACTCACTCCTCACACGTAGACACATGCCACACACACACACACACGCACCCCACACTCACTCCTCACACGCAGACCCCACACACTACCTCACACACACACCCCACACTCACTCCGTATACACATGCAGCCCACACTCACTCCTCACACACAGACCCCACACTCACTCCTCACACGCAGACCCCACACTCACTCCTCACAGGGACGCTGCCACACCAGATACGGGGGGGTGAGGTGGGCGGAGCCTCTCAGCGCAAGCCCACAGGTGTACAGTAATGCTGACAAACACACACACACACACACACACACTACCGTAGACACATGCGCACACACACACACACACACACTACCGTATACACATGCGCACACACACGGACACACACACACATTACTCCAAAGGCCACTCCTTCCTAGAGAGCGACAGCCATTCCTGGTTTTTGTGTTCACACCAAACACCCGGCTTAGCTGAATTAGCTGCTTACACACCAGTTCTGGCTCATTCCTAGATTAGACCACAAGTGTCACAAGAGTCTCGACTGTTCCTCCATCATGAGGTCATTAGTGAACACAGCTAATATTTCACATCGCATACATGATTGGTGAATTATGATATCCATAAATGCATTGGACCCTTCAGGAATGGGGTCCCCCCACCCCTGGATTAAATTATTTTAACATCAGACTTCTGGAGAAGATGACGGCGGTGGTGATGGCGACTACGGTGACAGAGAGAGAGCGCAGTGGCGGGAGAATCAGACGATGAGAGCGACACGCCTAGCGGCGGGTGATTAGCTGGCAGTCGGGTTCCCAGGGTTCCCTGCGACTGTAAAAATAACCCCTTTAATTAAACCCCCTGTGCGGGCTTGAGATGGCAGTCTGGGGGGGGGGGGGGGTGGAGACAGATCTCTCCGCTCAAACCTGAATGCGGAGCGGGGCTCTCATGTCAACCCCCCCACCGCGCGTCTCTCTGCTACGCCACTTCCCCGTGACAACGGCACATTAAATATTCCGTATCCGCAGCGCAACCTGATCGGAACGCTGTGACCCCTGGAATCACGGGCTCCCGAGTTATCCGGCTGGGTAATAAGGTGCTCGTCTCTGATCCTGATCCAGAGATCCGTGGCTAACGAGGGCCGGGCGGAGCCTTCAGAACGAGGACGCCTCCCGGACACAAAGCGAGGAGGACGAGGAGGACGACCCCCCGACACGAGGAGGGCGGGGCGCGATGTTTCAAACCCCTCTGCTGCTCCCTCCTCTTCTTTTCCCTCCTTTTCCGGGTATTTTTCTCTGCTGGAATGGCAGATTGATGGGGGCTGGATTCAGGCTCTGGCAGACACACACACTCTCTCTCTCACACACACACACAGACAGACACAGACACACACACACACACACACACACACACAGACACAGGCTCATATTAAATGGACTCTCAGGAGCTGGAGGCCTTTAAAATGGCTGCCATTCATCATGCATTAATAATTCACGCTCGCCACATTACCCGCCGCCTGTGTCCCCGCGTTCCGGAGCATGACCTCTTTTTTTGGGGATGAGTTCCCACACCGCCATCCCCTGCCCCGGTCTTCGCAAAGCATCCAGAGCAAAGGAGGCAGGGCACAGCAGGTAACTCAGCACCCCCTCCCCCCCATATTTCATTATGAACTGGGATTCAGGGGAGAAGGTTTGATTCATTATGAACTGGGATTCAGGGGAGAAGGTTTGATTCATTATGAACTGGGATTCAGGGGAGAAGGTTTGATTCATTATGAACTGGGATTCAGGGGAGAAGGTTTGATTCATTATGAACTGGGATTCAGGGGAGAAGGTTTGATTCATTATGAACTGGGATTCGGGGAGAAGGCTGATTGGCCTGGACTCTTGCTGAGGGCCCAATCACAGGACGGGTCGGACCTGAGAGGGACCCAGAGCAGCACAGGCGGCCGTTCTCAGGGTGTGATTAAACAGGCGACCTCACGCTGTCACCCCCCCCCCCCCCCCCCCCCCCCCCCCCAGCTCCCAGCCGCGTAACCACACCGCCGCGCACACGCACGCGAGCTTCGCCCTCCCGCCATTTCTCAGCCAAGCGCAGACAAATCCAGAAGCGCTAAAACTGCAGGTGATTAACAGACAGGAAGAACAGCTCATCCTTTCTGCCGCTCAAATGGAAAGGAGACGTGCACAGCCTAACCGGTATCTGAGCATCAGATTAAAATTCACCAGCAGCTAAATTCTTCCAATTTATCAGGGCATTTCAGGGACAAAAGATACAAACTGTTCGGGTAGCGTCTGGTTCTGAGCGGGAATGGAAAAGCAGCTGCAGAGGGACAGAACACTGAGGGACAGAACACAGGGACAGAACACTGAGGGACAGAACACTGAGGGACAGAACACTGAGGGACAGAACACTGAGGCGCGAGCCAACAGACGCTCAGAAGCACCAGTGATGCTGACACCAACATCTTCCTGAGGGCTTTTAATCTGCCATATTTATTTGGTTTCCGTTTATCGAGGAGAAGGATGTGAGTACTCCTCCAGTGTTCAAAGACCTGCACGCTTTTGTTGGCTTGTGTGTCGATTTCAATATCAGAGTGCTGATGAAAGATAGTTTTTCCATCTTTCATTTATGAGAAACAACTTGACAAAGCAATTACTCTGCTTTACCCTAAGGCCCAGATTCAATTAAACTGTAGTGGGCTTTGTGTGTAAATCTGAATAACTAAATTAAACGAGTGTTCCTCTTCTCCTACGAGTTTCAGAAGTTGCCAAAATGAATGAAAAATGGGGTATCAGTAATTCAAATTTAAGTATTTTAGTTACCGATGCCCCATTGTAAAAATGTAAAGTATAAAATCGTAATATTTCTGAACATGGCTGATGAGAGCAGAGGTTAGGTGTGTTGCACGTAATCTTAACGATGATTGGCACATCCAATCACAATCATAATTATGCTCCCACTCACCCTTCCTGCCTCTTTAGACGGCTGTTATACTTAGCATGTTTTTATTAAGCATGACTGAAATGCCATTAACCCCCAGTAGCTCCTTATAGACTAAGTCATGCGGCCATATGTGCTAGGACTTCAATAAGGCTTCACATATGCCGCACCTTGCAAAACTATTGGCGCCCATGACAAAGATGAGCAGAAAAGTCAGAAAAATAGGGAAACTCTTGCCAGAAAAATGGGGAAATTATAGTTTTCATTCTAATAAAATTGCTCAAAGAATTGTTTTCAGTGCTGGGGAAAGAAATTTTCCTTTTGTGAAACATTATTGACTCAAGAGAACAAAGAACGTAAAGATGGTGTAAAGGGAAAAGCTCAAGAAACACCCCTGGGCAATAAATCAATATCGGACAATGGACAAGTGGAGGAGATGAGCCTGATCGAGAACTGACCCAAGATCAGTGGCCAAGCCGAGCTGAACGTTTTGAGATCAGTCCCATGTGAACAGAACCCTTGTAGCTTCGGTTTCCACGTCAACGTGTGTCCCCGAGTTCCGTTTCCATGAGAACATGTCTTCTCAAAGTTCCGTTTCCATGTGATCATGTCTTCTCCGAGTTGCGTTTCCATGTGGAACATCTGAACTGCTCGGAGACAGGCACCCGTGTACAAGTAGCTGATCTGTGGTCAGTCTGTCATGTGAACGTGCCCGGTCTGAAGCCAGAGCACCTGTAAGTGCATCTGCTCTAGGATCAGTGTATTGAAGAGCAGCCCTGACAAGATCTAATCTCCTGACAATTGCCACCTTGAGCCAAACTAATGGGAATAGCTACGTGAGCAACAATTTCCCACCACCTGCAATCTCTCATTACATCAAAGGTCAAAGGTGAGCAACGAACAATCCTACACAATTTAACCCTTTTGATTTTATTGGATTTTAAGACGGTAGGCAGCGTCTACCTTCCTGACTGCATGCAACCGTGCACAGTCAGTGTGAGCCTGCAAAAAGCTCTCTGTGTTTCACACTCATCCATCCTTATTACGCATTCACACACGGCATGTCCTCATTTAAGCACAAATGTATCAAGCCCGCCACTATATAGGAAAGTTCCTCAGAAGCAGAAACTTTGCCGAGTTCAGTAAACCTGATCTTAAAAGAACGTCTCCTCAGAGTCTCCCGCCCATCATCACCATCAGTCATCCCACCACAGTACGAGTCAGAACTACTACACTGCTTTACCCCCCTCCCTCTCTCCCTCCCTCCCTCCCTCTCTCTCCCTCCCTCTCACTCTCTCCCCCCTCTCTCCCCCTCTCCCTCTCTCTTTCTCTCCCCCTCTCTCTCTCCCTCCCTCTCACCCCCTCCCTCTCTCTGCCTCTCTTTCTCCCTCTCTTTCTCTCACCTCTCCTCCCCCCTTTCTCTCTCCCGCCCTCCCTCTCCCCCTCTTTCTCTCTCTCCTCCCTCTCCCCCTTTCTCTCTCTCTCCCTCCCTCTCTCTCTCCCCCCCTCCCTCTCTCTTTCTCCCCTCCCTCACTCTCTCTCCCCCCCCTCCCTTTCTCTCTCTCTCTCCCTCCCTCTCACTCTCTCCCCCCTCCCTCTCTTTCTCCCTCCCTCCCTTTCACTCTCTCCCCCTCCCTTTCTCTCTCTCTCCCTCCCTCTCTCTCCCCCCTCCCTCTCTCTTTCTCCCTCCCTCTCACTCTCTCCCCCCCCCTCCCTTTCTCTCTCTCCCTCCCTCTCTCTCACTCTCTCTCTTATATTCTAAATGTTGCCTTCCCACCACTCTAACCCCCACCAGCCCCAACCCCCTCCTCCTGCTGGCCCCTGAATACACCCCACACAGGTCATGTGACCTGTGCAGGGCAGGTCCAGCAGCCTCAGCAGTTGGCTCCAGCCCCTGCAGTCAGAAAGGTTTCATGTTGAGTCTCATGTCTGAGCCAGTCTTCCCAGAACATCCTGTAAATTACACAATCCAAAGGGAGGCAATCTGCTGGAGAGGACCAGATGGCAAATATATATCTCACCCTTATACATTTCATTTTTATAGGAAGAGACCCATAAAAATGATAATAACACAATAAATATTATTACCACCCAAGGATAAGGCGTTGATATCTTAATTACCATTCCTGCAGTTTGTGTTAAGCCCCTTTATAAGCTGTCTACACCTCCCTGTTGCATCGTATAGCAGACATGCAAACGGAAAGTTCAACCCCACATCAATCACCCCACCCCCGCACGCGTGGATGTGCGGGTTTGATGGAAGTGTTTAACGATCGCTTCTTCTTCTCCTCTTTTTATTTATTTATGCATTTATGTATTTATTTATGTCTGTTTCTTTGTGCCAGGCTCTAAAATGATAAAGAGCATTGTGTACATCAGCCTCAGCCCTAATGTAATTGAAATGGAATGCTGGCTCAGGTAGTGGGGGGGCGGGGGGGTTGGTGGGATGGCGGACGGCGGGTGTTGGGGGATGAGGTGCGTCTCGTGTTCATAATAAATGTAGCGCTCGGGACGGTTCATAACGAAGCTCGCCTGGCAGAAACCAGATTTACAATATGGCACCTCCTCAGAGCACAGGAGCAGCGGGAGCAGCGGGAGCAGCAGGAGCAGCAGGAGCAACAGGAGCAATGTCACTCTGAAGGTCATTAATCCACTGGCTTCACAAGCAGATTTTACTCTCTCTTCACTTCAATTCCCCCAACCCCCCGTCCCATGGAACGCACACACACACACCCACACACACACACACACACACACACGCGCGCGCGCACACACACACAGGCCTGCACACACACACAGATGAACAAAGCCCTTCACTCAAACCTTCTCACGCTTTTTTCAAACTTTCTCTTTTTTTATTTCTCTGTTACAGAGGTTTGCGGGGGGTTGCGCGGGGGGGGGGGGGGGGGGGGGTACGCAGGTTGCGGGGGGTACGCAGGTTGGGGGGGGGGGGGGTGATGCTCCACCTCAGGTCACCTGTTATCTCCTCTCCTCGTATTTCTTTCACATCCATTTATTTCCCGGCATGATCTGGAAAACCAGCACAAAGCACATATTTTTAAACTCAGTTACCGGCGGGCATGGGGGGGGGGGGGCAGGGGGGCGATGGCGAAAGGAGATAGGAGGCATTTCCGTGGCAATGCCATAAAATATAACAGGCAGAGAGTGGGATCGAGCCAGGGCGGTGAACCTCACACCACCTGTCACACCCCACCCCCCCGGGGTGGACTACACCAGCCCCAGCGCAACCCCGCCCCCCCCCAGCAGCTATGAGTTCTGCTGTATCCAATACCACACCACACTGATACCAGCTGCTGAGTTCTGCTGTATCCGCTGTATCCAATACCAGCCACACTGATACCAGCTGCTGAGTTCTGCTGTATCCAATACCAACCACACTGATACCAGCAGCTATGAGTTCTGCTGTATCCAATACCAACCACACTGATACCAGCTGCTGAGTTCTGCTGTATCCAATACCAGCCACACTGATACCAGCAGCTATGAGTTCTACTGTATCCAATACCAGCCACACTGATACCAGCAGCTATGAGTTCTGCTGTATCCAATACCAACCACACTGATACCAGCTGCTATGAGTTCTGCTGTATCCAATACCAACCACACTGATACCAGCTGCTGAGTTCTGCTGTATCCAATACCAACCACACTGATACCAGCAGCTGTGAGTTCTGCTGTATCCAATACCAACCACACTGATACCAGCTGCTGAGTTCTGCTGTATCCAATACCAGCCACACTGATACCAGCAGCTATGAGTGCTGCTGTTTTTCCTTTTTTATTTTTGAAATTAATACAACAGGACAGTACAGTAATATACAATGATATGTACTGAGGCACAATGATCTAAAATGATTGTGCCTCTTGAGGTTGGACAGCGTGAACATGTATGACTTTGGGTGAAACCCATAGAGTAGAGTTTGAGAGGGTTAATGTGGGTTCTGTGAGGTAAATTATACTGAATTAGTTGTGCTTTGGAATTGCATGTCAAAGAAAATGTGTTATTGCAGGTTGTGAGATATTTATGTCTTCAGTGTATTTGTTGATTGGAATCGATATTGTTCTGTCTTTGGATGCCAGGAGTTTGTATATTTGAGTATATTGTTAGAGGTTTGGGACATAAGGGGGGGGGGGGGGGTGCTATAATTACTAAGGTTGATGTCGATGTTGTTTTTCATGACTTCTATTAAACAGATACCCTGGAGTTAGCAGCGATGGGCCGATGAGCTCTGCGAGGGAGCGCACCCTCTGTCCCGCTAGCGATGAGCTCTGCGAGGGAGCGCACCCTCTGTCCCGCTAGCGATGAGCTCTGCGAGGGAGCGCACCCTCTGTCCCGCTAGCGATGGGCCGATGAGCTCTGCGAGGGAGCGCACCCTCTGTCCCGCTAGCGATGGGCCGATGAGCTCTGCGAGGGAGCGCACCCTCTGTCCCGCTAGCGATGAGCTCTGCGAGGGAGCGCACCCTCTGTCCCGCTAGCGATGAGCTCTGCGAGGAGGGGAGCACCCTCTGTCCCGCTAGCGATGGGCCGATGAGCGCTCTCTGCGAGGGAGCGCACCCTCTGTCCCGCTAGCGATGAGTGGCTAGGGAGCGCACCCTTCTGTCCCGCTAGCGATGAGCTCTGCGAGGGAGCGCACCCTCTGTCCCGCTAGCCGATAGCTGAGCTCTGCGAGGGAGCCACCCTCTGTCCCGCTAGCGATGGGCTCTGCGAGGGAGCGCACCCTCTGTCCCGCTAGCGATGGGCCGATGAGCTCTGCGAGGGAGCACACCCTCTGTCCCGCTAGCGATGGGCTCTGCGAGGGAGCGCACCCTCTGTCCCGCTAGCGATGAGCTCTGCGAGGGAGCACACCCTCTGTCCCGCTAGCGATGGGCTCTGCGAGGGAGCGCACCCTCTGTCCCGCTAGCGATGGGCCGATGAGCTCTGCGAGGGAGCACACCCTCTGTCCCGCTAGCGATGAGCTCTGCGAGGGAGCGCACCCTCTGTCCCGCTAGCGATGAGCTCTGCGAGGAGGGGCACCCTCTGTCCCGCTAGCGATGGGCCGATGAGCTCTGCGAGGGAGCGCACCCTCTGTCCCGCTAGCGATGGGCCGATGAGCTCTGCGAGGGAGCGCACCCTCTGTCCCGCTAGCGATGAGCTCTGCGAGGGAGCGCACCCTCTGTCCCGCTAGCGATGGGCCGATGAGCTCTGCGAGGGAGCGCACCCTCTGTCCCGCTAGCGATGGGCTCTGTGAGGGAGCACACCCTCTGTCCCGCTAGCGATGGGCCGATGAGCTCTGCGAGGGAGCGCACCCTCTGTCCCGCTAGCGATGGGCCGATGAGCTCTGCGAGGGAGCGCACCCTCTGTCCCGCTGCCTCCCGGTTGCCTGAGTCTCAGGCGGTACAGGCTCTCCTGAAAACGGGACGAACAGGCTGTGCCTCGCAGACAGCGAGGTGAACATTCAGAAAGCATCGGCAGCGGGGCTGCGTGGGACGGCCGTGGGCGTGTGCGATGCGTGTGCGATTTCCCCCACGTAGCCGCCATCTGCTGGAGGTCATCCAACTGGAATAATGAGTCCGCGTAAATATACTATTTTTAATATTATAATATGCAGTAATGGTGGACTGCTGAATTGAGAATCTGGTATTAAGTCACTTAACAAAAACTTGAACAAGTTTGAAAACCGTGAAAAAGTATTCCTATTTTTTGCACTGAATGGTTTCAGATCTTTAGACAAAATTTTATATTAGACAAAGGGAAACTGAGCAAACACAAAACACATTTTTAAAATTATTAAAATTATAATTTTAATGTGGTGTCCCTTTTGCAAAAACAAAAGCACCTGGATGATCCCTAAGCGTTTTGGGATAATCTTCTATGGACAGATGAGTCAAAAGTGGAACCTTTTGGATGACAGAGATCCGATTGTGTCTGGCGTAAAGCAAATTCAGCCTTTCACAGTAAGAAGATCATGTGAACAGCCATCTTGGTGGTGGTAGTGTGATGGTGTGGGGATGGTTTGTGGCCACAGGGACCTGGACGACATGCCGTTATTGAAGGGACCATTGATTCGGCTCTGTACCAGAAATTTCTTGAGAATGACCGTCATCTGTCCATGAGCTGAAGCTGAAGCCCTGACTTGAACCCAATAGTGAAGCTGTGGCAGGATTGCATCAAGCTGTTCGCGCTTAAAAACCAACCAATTTCTCTGAATTAAAGCAGTTCTGCGAAGAAGAATGAGCTAAAATTCCTCCATAGCGATGTGAGCTAAATTTCCCTCCCGACTCGCCCTCGAGAACAGGCCTTTCCTCCAAGCTATTCGTGCTAATAATGCAGCTTTTAGGCTATTCGTGCTAATAACGTTGCTTTCAGGCTATTCGTGCTAATCTTTCAGGCTATTCGTGCTAATAATGCAGCTTTCAGGCTATTCGTGCTAATAATGCAGCTTTTAGGCTATTCTTGCTAATAATGTTGCTATCAGGCTATTCATGCTAATAATGCAGCTTTCAGGCTATTCTTGCTAATACCGTTGCTTTCAGGCTATTCGTGCTGATAACGTCGCTTTCAGGCTGTTCATACTAATAATGCAGCTTTCAGGCTATTCTTGCTAACAATGCAGCTTTCAGGCTATTTGTGCTAATAGCGTTGCTTTCTGGCTATCGGTGCTAATAACACAACTTTCAGGCTATTTGTGCTAATAATGCTGCTTTTGGGTTGTTCGTGCTAATAATGCAGCTTTCAGGCTATTCGTGCTAATAATGCAGCTTTCCTCGATTAATATCTGTCGCCCTAACAGAATGGTGGCACAGTGGGTAGCACTGTCGCCTCACCAGAAAGGGGGTCAGGGTTCGGCAGGATCTGTGTGGAGCTTCCGTGTTCTCCCCCATTTCCACGTGGGTTTCCTCCAGGTACTCTGGTTTCCTCTGACAGTCTGAAGACGCGCAGGTTAGGCTAACGACGAAGCGGGAGCTAACGGCTCAGCGAGAGTGCAGCTCGCATTGTCATTCAGGACACACGGCCGAGCCCCACTCAAATCAATCCATGTTGTGATAGGAATCTCCCTGCAATAGCCTAGCGTCCCTGAAGAGAGGGAGAGAAAGACAGAGAAAGGGGGGAAGAAAAGGGGGGGGGTGGAGGATGGGAGGGTGGGAGGGAGGGTGGGAGGGGATGGAGAAAGAAAATAAGAAAGGAGTGAATAAAAACAGGCGGAGAAATAAAGAATGAAACAGGATGGGAGCCAGTGAAAAGAGGGAGTGAAGAAAGAGATGATGCAATTAAGTATAAGAGAGACAGAGAGGAGGGGAGAGAGAGAGAGAGAGAGTGTGTGCATGAGAATTGAGAGGGGATAGTTAGAGAGAGAGAGAGGTGAGAGATGTTCATCCATCCCCCCGTACACGTTCACCCTGTCCACCTACACACACCTGTTCCTGTCGCCCCTGCACTCTTGGCAAATTAAAACCATGTTTTTCAGCCTCAGATAAGAGACTTACTTTTAATATGAGGATCTATCTCTCCTTCGCGGTCAGGTGGGGTGAACAGGCCTGCCAGAATAACTGCTGTAAGCATACATGCAACAGAGGTCACGGGGCTCTGGTAGAAGTGTCCCTTTTTCAGAGGTAGATATTCATCCACAGAATCTCCAACAGCAATAAAAAACAAAACAAAAGGAAATGGCGGAAACTGCATTCTGATCCGATTCTGACCCCGATGACGAGCGCGCAGAGGACTGGGCCCTCCCAGACACAGAGCCTGGGTTTCCAAAGCTCCTGCTCCCTCAGCAGAGATGGTGGCGAAGATGGCGGTTGGGATCGCGGTCGTCAGAGAGACCTCTGGGACGCTCGAGAGCAGCCCCCTTAAGCCCCCCCCCCCCCCTCCTATCCCAGCATGCAGTGGGCAAGGGGCAAAAATATACCCTGCACAGGTCGCCAATCCATTGCAGGGCACACACACTATTCGCACACACATTATTCGCTCACACACTCCCACCTTTGGGCAATTCAATCTCCAATTAGCCTACCCGCATGTCTTTGGGCTGTGAGAGGAAACCAGGGTACCTGGAGGAAACCCAGGCGGGCACAGGGAGAACATGCAGACCCCACACAGAAAGGGGAGAACACGCAGACTCCACACGGAAAGGGGAGAACACACAGACTCCACACAGAAAGGGGAGAACACACAGACTCCACACAGAAAGGGGAGAACACGCAGATTCCACACAGAAAGAGGAGAACATGCAGACTACACACAGAAAGGGGAGAACATGCAGACTCCACACGGAAAGGGGAGAACACGCAGACCCCACACAGAAAGGGGAGAACACACAGACTACACACAGAAAGGGGAGAACATGCAGACTCCACGCAGAAAGGGGAGAACACGCAGACTGCACACAGAAAGAGGAGAACGCGCAGACTCCACACAGAAAGGGGAGAACACGCAGACTGCACACAGAAAGGGGAGAACACGCAGACTCCACACAGAAAGGGGAGAACACGCAGACCCCACGCAGAAAGGGGAGAACACGCAGACTCCACACAGAAAGGGGAGAACATGCAGACTGCACACAGAAAGGGGAGAACATGGAGAAAGGGGAGAACACGCAGACCCCACACAGAAAGGGGAGAACACGCAGACTCCACACAGAAAGGGGAGAACACGCAGACCCCACACAGAAAGGGGAGAACACGCAGACTCCACACAGAAAGGGGAGAACATGCAGACTCCACACAGAAAGGGGAGAACACGCAGACTCCACACACAGCGTCCCTCGGTCGGGATTCCTGTCGGGTGCCTCCTTGCTGTGAGGCAGAGCGCTACTCGCTGCACCAGCACGCCGCCATGTTTACCTTTAATTTTTTTTATTTATAAAGCTCTTTTACCGCCTTTCTCTCCGTGTTCCACCATAGACGCCATCCGCCTCTGAAGAGCCTTCAGCCCCCGGCAGCAGAGTTATTAGTCTCTAATTAGGCAGCCAGGTGCACACTGGGAAGGTTCCGTCACCCTGGGGGGCGGAGAGGAGAAGGGCACTTAAAATGTTTCAGTGTGGAAAAAATACTGGATAATTTATTTCATTATTATTCTTGACTCAATTTAATAGTTTTTTTTTTTTTTTTTTTTACTGTTTTTATTAGTTTATTTTTTATTGTTTTTATTTGTGGATTAATTGCTTGTTTAACCTTGCAGGTCAGTGTTTATGCCATGCTTTCCATTTCATATGAGATGGTAGGTATTATTTGATATTTTAGAAACGAGAAGGCTGTTTAGCACTGCAAGCCTGCTGAATGTTAAGTGATGGCTGATATTTGCACACAGTTTCTGTCAGTCACAGAGAGGAGGCGGGGCCTTCAGCAGAAAAGTAAATAATGATGGAATTAAAGACGCAATCTTTAAATGACCCAGACTGTGCCACCACCGTATGGGCTGCAGGCTCAAACCCATAGCCAACCTACATATAGCAGCATGGAGCTTTGAATAAAACAATCATTTAATTTAAATATTAAAGAACAGCGCACAGAATAAAGCAGCCATCCTATATTCATCCACATATGTAAGCGGTGATAAGCATGTTGCTAATGTCTAAAAATGATCTCAGCGTGGCTGCATTAAACTGAGCCACAGGGGCTAATGAACTGCCAATCTCCAACGGCATCTCTAAAGGACACCAAGGCCTGCGAGCATCACTGGGGGGGGCACACCGAGACGCACTGAGCGGTAAAAGAGGACACGCCCTCTGAGGCCCAGGCAGGGGATCCCACTCCTGTCCATAAGGGACGGACCGTTCGGGGGGGGGGGGGTGGTCAGACAGCTTCATCCTCTCCACACTGCTGTTGCTGTGAAGGATCGGAGTAAACACCCCCCCCTGCCCGCCCCTGGCCCCTGAGGGACAGGCTCGCGAGCAGTCTGATGCTTTGTGATGGTGCTTGTTTGAAAAGTGGATCGTTACGGTACATTATTAATTTTAGCCAGGCGATATAATGACCGAGACCCACTTAATCCTAACGGCTTCAGGTGAGCGCACGTTCATGTTCCCTTTATACAGTAATGACCCCCCCCACCCCTTCCCTCCTCCAGCGGCCTCATCTGCACACAGTACGCATCATAATCTCAACTGCAGCAAATTGCTCAGTGTTTTATCCCCAGAGTCGAAGGGGCCACAGAGGGAGGGGCGGGGGGGGGGGATTGCAGGACCCGTGTGGGGCGGTGTGCTCTTCCAGATCGATGCGCCTCAATCAATCAGCAAATAAGCGTGCGTTCCAAACAAGCTAAGCGCGAGAAATCTCCCGCGGAGATCGATGCCCTTCACGGGGTGGGGGGGGGGAGGGAAGGGGGGGGGGGGGGGGGTCACCTGCTATTTCGCTGCTGCACATGGACTACGCGCGGAGCAGAAGGAACGCTGTGATCGCCCAGGTCATCTGTCACGGCTCCCCAGTGCGCTGTCCCCAGGCTTCCTGATATCTGGCAGAGATGACTCTCCACATACGTCCCGGGACACCCCCACATCGGACCAGTAGACTCCGCCCATGACCCTGAGAAATGCCCCTCCCCCTCCATCACCTTTGATTGGGCCACTGTTCCCGCCCACCAGCCTCATGAACACTGTTAATGTGCAACACGTTCTCACAGCTCACCTGACCTCAGTTACACACACACCTCACCTCTGACACCGCTACAGTCTGAATGAGTTACTGTGATAGGCTGCCTCTCCGTCAGCTATTTCACCCTGTGGTTACTGTCACTGTTAAAACCTGCCCCCAAGTCACGGTGATGGCTTTCTTTGAAAATGTTACAGTTTTGCGCTACTTTATGTTACCATTTGCACCACAGCTACCACTTGCTTCAAGGTTAATGTGACAGTCAATCTCGGTTGTTGAAGTGTCAGGCAGTGTTATAGTTAGCCTGGGGTTAGCGTCCGCGGCGTTGCGTCCGCCCGGCGGTAACTGCGGCAGTTTAGGGTTAGGGTTAGGGTTTAGGGGTTGGGTTTAGGGGTTAGGGGTTAGGGGTGTGGGTAGGGTTAGTTTTAGGGTTGGGTGAGGGTTTAGCGGTTTAGGACAGCGGTGGGACGCGCGGCTCGCCTGGCGGGTGTCGGTACGGAGAAGCGCACCTGTAAGCCAAGGTGACTGCAGCGCTCCTTCCAACCGTTAATCATTCCCAGCCTGCCCTTGGTGTCAGTTGTGTAAAGACGTCAAGGACACCGGCGACAGCCTCACGCCAAACACTATTATGTTCTTTTGCCCCCCCCGTGCTCCCCCCCCCCCCCCAGAGGTGGAGACGGGGTGCAGCTCAGTTCAGCGGCGCCCGCGGCGCAGGTTAATTCATTTTGGCGTTTTTGGCATCAGCAGCAGTCCGGTGGTCTGATGGTGGCCTTATCTCCCCGGCGTGTCACCCGCGATTCCTCAGCGAGGCTAAGCCCCTCCCCCCCCCCCCCCCGGCCGCGGGCCCTACTGTTCTCACAGTACGCGCAGGAACAATAAAGTCTTAATGACCGTTTTAAGGTTGGCTGCGTCCCGT